>JAITYX010000025.1:2387500-2450000 GCA_021018815.1 Talinum fruticosum | reverse complement strand
ATCAAATAATTTTACTTAAAAATTAATATCTTCCTAACAAATTGATATCTAAAATTATACCATCGATCATATAGTGATAGATACATCCTTTGTAAAAAAGCCATTTAAAGTTCGCATGTAAAAATTGAAAAGGTTCACTGCATAATAAAAAAGTTCATTGAAACATTAAAAAGGTACGCTGCAGAATCGAAAATATTCGTATGAGTAGCAGCAGCGAAGTCGTTCTTTTGGAGAGTTCTACGCTTGTTTTCCTCGCCGTGAAGCCATATCGGATCATGAGTTCCGGAATGCAGAGCTCGCAAGTCTTGGCGAAGAGAATTGGGGCTTCAGCGGAGATCATACGGAGTTCCGTAATGAAGAGAATTGTTTTTGAAGGAAGCGATGGTATGGTGGCTGCGGGGTACCCAGTGGTCATCGATGACAGCGGGCCGCCGAAGTCGATGGTTGTAGCAACGGTGGTTGTTGGTTGCCCTCCATTGTCTCGGATGACATAGGTTTAAGTGTTTTCTCTCTCTAAAAGTGCGGAATGGGCTGGGGTGGGGTTTGTTTGATTTAAAATGGAGGAGAGAGAGTCAGTGAGTGAGAAGGCACGTGAGGGGGTATATTGCAATATACACAGGGTTGTAGGATAGAATTTGAGACAGCATGTCTATCTCTCTCTCCTCTAAAGCGACCATTATTACTAAGCTCATAACCGCTTAAGGTTAAGTGAAAATCATTCTTCAAGGGAGCTCGAGTGAGTGAGAGGAGAGAGGACCTATGTTAAGAGACAAAGCTAAGTGAGAGGAGAGAGGATCTATGTTAAGAGACAAAGCTAATTGAGGGAGTGACGGATACCATCTTGACTGCCAATTGAACCTCATGTTCAAGCAATGGGTGGTATGGTTATTTGGTAACATTAAGATTAGTCGAGATTTCTAGCTTTGTTGAGCACAATTGTTGCCTAGGTTGTATTTTTGCTTTGTGTGGCATGTGTTAACAATTGTGCTCAACTCTATGTTAGCCTCGCCAGTGTTGATATCAATGGCCAAAGTCCATCCCAGAGAGGAGAAGGCAGGCAGACGAGCACCACAGGCTGGCCAGCTGGCCACCAGCCAAAGAGAGTGTAAGCAAGCAACAAGCGAGCGCAACACGGGCTAGGGGCAATGAGCACGGGAAGTTTCGGAGCGAAAACAAAAAGGGTGTTTGGGCAGCAGCCAACACAGGCTGGCCGTGTTGGCTGGCACGGCCCGTGCTTGGCTACACTAGCAGTCGGTGCTGGCCAGCACGGCTCGTGCCAGCTGTCAAATACCCGGTGCTTTGTTTCGCCGCTTTTCTTCGATTTCTTATAGGTTAATGCTTGGTTAATTGCTTGTAAATGCTTGTAATGACTGGTTAGGCTATTTAATCGGTCCTTGTTGATGTAGAATAGCAAGAGAGAAAGGTGTAAGCTAGTGAGAGCTTGAGTGAAAATCCTTGTAAAGCTATCCGGTATTCGTTCGTGTTTTTTCTCGATTTTGGGTTTTTCTAGGTTAAAAATCTTGTGTCCCAATCTTTGTTATTTTCTTTTGTTCAAAGTTTCATTGTTTGTGAGCTCCGATCAGCAAGGTGAGATTTGAGAGTTCACAAAAATGGAGAGCAAGAAAGTAAAAATTGAGAGGTTCGATGGAAAGGACTTTGCGTTCTAGAAAATCTAAGTCGAGGACTTGTTGTACTAGAAGGAGTTATATCAACTCCTCGGAGTGAAGCCTCGCGGACATGGAAGAAAATGATTGGAAGTTGCTTTATCGGCAAGCTCTTGGGACGGTGAGATTGACGTTGTCGCGAAATGTGGCGTTCAACGTGATGGAGCAAAAACGAAAAAGGGACTGTTGGAGGTGTTGTCCAACCTCTACAAGAAACCTTAGGCGATGAATAAGGTATATCTAATGCGTCGATTGTTTGACTTAAAAATGGTAGATAGCACTAGTGTAGCAAATCATATTATTGAGTTTAATATGATCATCTCTAATCTTGCTTTGGTGAAAATAAACTTTGAGGATGAGGTTAAGGCCCTAATTTTGTTGTTTTCTCTACCCGAGTCTTGGGATACCATTGTATCTCGCCGTTAGTAGTGCTAGGGGATCCAATGCATTAAAATATGATGAGGTCCGGGATGTGATCTTGAGCGAAAGCATTCGCAAGAAAGATACTCTAGAGTCATCAGGAAGTGCTTTTCATGTAAGGGGTAGGGAGAAGCATGTGAAAAATGGCCAGAGAAAATCCAAAGTAAGGGGTAAGTCCCAAAATCCAATGGAGGTTATGTGTTGGGGCTGTGAGGATAAGGGACACTTTAAGAAAAAATGTCCTACAAAGTTTGATGACCGGAGTTCTTTAATTTCATGGAAGATATAGGTGATGCACTTGTGGTTAGTGCGGAAAATCCTATTGAGTCTTGGGTGGTGGATTCAGGGGCTTCATTTCATTCCGGATCTAGTAAAAGCTTGTTTCATAATTTTGTTACGGGAAACTTTGGGAAATTGTTTGTGACAAATGGGAAAAACTTGAACATACTAGGCAAGGGGGATGTGAGGATCAAAACCTCAAGTGAGGGGTTTTAGATTTTGCAAGGTGTTAGGTATATCCCGGGTTGGCAAAAAATCTAATTTCGGTGAGTCGATTAGATGAGTTGGGATACCTAATTAAATTTGGCAATGGTGGCTGGAAGATCGTAAAAGGGGCATTGTTTGTGGCTAATGGTATAAAATCTTGCTCTTTATGCTCTACCGGAGGTGGGAGTGACTTAGCTTTGAATGTCGGGATTCACAATTCCAGTGGTAGTCTTCGGGAAGAAGTACTTGGTTTGGGTTCTTCCGTAGTGGGAGTCAATGGGTATGACGGGGTGTTTGTTGGGTATACAAATGGGTCATCGGGTGCTCCACAAGTAAATTTGCAAGAACCGGAGGTAATAAAGAAGGTGGCGTTGTCAATGGAAAGTAAAGCCCGGAGGTACAAATTTTCTCTTCATTATATTTTAATGACTAACGCCAGTGAGCCATTTTTGCACGGTGAAAGTGTGCAAGAGGTTGATCAATCCGAGTGGGAGTTCACGTTGGGTGTTGAAAATGGGCTTGATGGCTTGGACAAGCGGGAATCCGGTGAATGAAGGTACCGAAACGGTGAGGCGGTGCACGGCCTGGGGTGGTCTCTCATGTTGAAGGGGTCGGGTTTCGGTGGGCTAGATGGATGCAACAAAGGAGGTTAGTCATTAGTCTCCAAGTGGGAGATTGTTGGACTTATAGAGCCTAATGGATGCTTTGAGCTCGGTAAAATCGCGTTACGGGGTAAGAAACGACGAACACGGGCTAGGGGCAACGAGCACGGGAAGTTTCGGAGCGAAAACAAAAAGGGGTTTGGCACCAACCAACATGGGCTGGTCGTGTTGGTTGGCACGGCCCATTCCGGTTGCCCAAATCCCGGGTGCTTTGGTTTGGCCGTTTTTCTTTGATTTCTTGTGGGTTAATGCATGGTTAATTACTTGTAAATGCTTGTAATGACTAGTTATGCTATTTAATCAATCCTAAACCTCCACTCGTTGATGTAGAATAGCAAGAGAGAAAGGTGTAAGCTAGTGAAAGCTTGAGTGAAAATCCTTGTAAAGCTATTCAAGTATTCTAGTGCATCGTTCGTGATTTTTCCTAAATTTAGGTTTTTTTGCGTTAAAAATCTTGTGTTCCATTCTTTGTTATTTTCTTTTGTTCAAAGTTTCATTATTTGTAAGCTCCGATCCTAACATAAAGACGTTCCAAAGTCTTTCAATTGTTAATTGTAGCAATCGACACAAAATACAACTTTTATCATTAAAAAACCATAAAATAAAATGCTAAAAATAAATTAAAAATAAAAAGTCACCATCCCAGCTCCTCCATGGAGCAGCTGCGGAGGTGAGGTCCTCTCCATTTTTTTGAATTTTCTCTCTTCCCCTGTGAGCAAAGTTAATGCGTGCGCCAAAAGGCTTTTGAAAAATTTCATGCGTCCCTTATAATCAATCATGGTACTTACATGATTAAAACTGCCCATGGTAAATTCTCTAAAGTGAATGCAAGGCGCACAGGTGTTCATGTAGTTGCCACTGCATTTTAAAAGGAAATGCTACTTTTCAGAAAGTTCTAAAGTTATTTTTAAATGCTGAATTGTACCAAGAATACTGGTTAAAATACTAACTTACCAAGTATTAGTATGAAAATCTCGCTCAAACCATGACACATCCGGATCAAATGTTGACCGTGTCAGACAGTTTTAATCAGTTTTATCAAGTTTGATAGTTCAAACGATCTTATGCCTGATAGATACCACTCAGCACATTATGATCCAGGCTCCCTGGCTACAATAGTGCATCTTGTAAAGGTTACTACATAACAAGAATTGACTAGAATTTGGAGCAATTTACAAGTAAAACCAAATGCTTGAAATCAAGGGACTATGTTATGCTAATCAGCACTACAGTGACCAAGAAGAGAGTATACAAATTACAATGTTCGACCATGTTTAGTATACTATCAGTATAGGTTGTCCTTGCCTTCATCAGAAAGAAGTGGAACTAAAACATTTCACTTAACGATGGAAAAGAATCCCCACCCTCCCTCCCAAACAAAAAAACTAAAAAAACAAGGGACAAAACCCCCAAAAGAGAAAACGAATAAGAGGAAACAGTAAGAGAGGCTAATTAAAACGGCAAAATAAACTACAAATCTCTGTATTACCCCTGCTGTCCCAAACAGACACCGGAGAGAGAGAGAGAGACCGCACTACAAGCTTCAACCTCAGTTGACAATCTTTACAATGGCCCTCTTACACAGTCACTGGTTGTTCCCTTAGCCGAGCGAGAAGGAATGTATAGATCGCAAGCTGATCAAGACGAGGGCATGAAAGATGTAGTTTACTGAACAAAAAAGCAGGCAAATTTGATCTGTACATGGTCCTGCTTTTCTTTTCCAGCTAAGTGATTAAGGCAGCCGACATGATTCGATTACTTCACTCACAGTTTTATGGGTCTCTGGTGAGATCATGTTCAACGTCAAATGAAAGGTCTGCCAAGGGAAAAAAAAAACAGAACAAGTCATATTGATATGTGATTCCACAAAAATAATTTTTTAGAAAGTTATTTCTGCTGCTAAACACTCCAATTGGAGTCCAGCTTAGATGAATTGACAAGACAAACACAAGGCAGGGTTAACATTCGATTTATAGAGGGAGAGAAATCATTAAACATTCACTTATAAATAAATACTATTAAGTACATGACCAAAACCGTCATATACCGGCTAGTACAAAACAGGTTGACCAGTACTAATCTGGACAGTACTTCCATACAAGCTCTTGATGGGAATGTGACATAATGACCTATATGATGTGGTATTTATAACAAAGGGTACAATGACAGAAAGAGGCTTGAAACTCGATAGACAAATCTCTCAATAATTATCCTTGTAGCAGGTAATGATTATTCATGAACTGTGAAATCAAAGAATAAATGAACTTACCACAAATCTCTCCAGCACAGGGACAAGGACTTTCAAGCTGTGGTCTGGGAGGTAATTGGCAATAGAATTGCGTATGGATTTACTGGTATGAGGAAAATATCTTTCACTTAGCAAAAAAAACAGTAGTGATAAAAAACGAAAAAAAAACCAGGGAAAGGGAATAAACCTCTCAGTCGAAAGAAATGCCAGCAGCAAAGCAGCATAAGCTTCTACGATCATCTTTTCGGCTTCTTTCTCCCCTTGCAAAACCACCTCCTCAGCATCCTGCACAATGTACCAAAAACATACACAATACACACGTATTAGAGACACTGTCATTAGCTTTATGGAAGTTGTGCTATTCTTTTTGGGGGCGGGGGAGCAGGGGGAGTTTTTTTCAGTGTTCACTTAAATTAAAAGACCTTGACATCCAAGTTTACGGTCACAGAGTGCAATGAACATTCTGCACAGCATATTAACACAGAGAAATACTTCTAATGCCATCGCATGCCAATATTCAATGCGCACCAACTTATAGTGGACGAAAGGTCACTCAAAAATGTCCCGTACTTGATTTTCTGTGGAACAGTAGGTGATAAATTTTTATCCACGTTCCACATCCATGGAAATGACCTGTTTACAATGCTGGGCAAGGATGTCCAATCAGAACATCCCACAGTGAAGCTGCTGGCTTTGCCAGACATGCCATTATACAAAGCATGACCCTTATCTGATGTTAATTTTAACATATTCTGTTTATTTACATAGTTTCAGAACTTTGAACACTGCAGCCTAATGCTATTATAAAAATCTGCCGTTTCAATTCAAACCACCCTTCCCCACCTCAAAGTACCAAAAAATAAAAAGAAAAGAAATAAAAAAAAAACCTCTCCTCACTCCTCAGCAAATATCTTTATAACTCACCAGAGAAAAATACCAAAGTGAAATAAGCTTCTTATCATGAAGACACTGCATTACTCACCCATGACTGTTCATCTTCAGAGGTCTCACCAGCTCCTCTGTTAGCCAAAAAGATGGAACATAACAACGGTATCATGCCTGTCTGAATTTCACTCAACCCACCCGAGCGAGGTAATGAAACTTTGGCACCTGCAAGCCGAGATCTACAGCAAATTCCAAAATCAGGTCTAAATACAGAGGCAATCCGTCAATGCAAGAAAGCAACAGAAACAAACACCCAATTGCACCCTGCTGAAGCAAGTCACACGAGATCTAGATGTAGGTAACCTTAACCTTGCAAAGAGAAGTGGCCTCCAAGGATCGGAAAAACTTTCAGAAAAAGTTCAGGAAGTTCAAAAACTTTGAAACGTGAAATACACATAGTGTCAGCAGCATCCATTTTTTTCCTCAAAGAGTAAGGACCAACATATCCCAGAGATTGGCTTGGTATAATACCCCGGTTATTACCATTTTCTAACCCAGAAGCAAATCTTAGGTTAAATGTGATGGAGAACTGACATGGCAAAAATGAACTGACATATGTTCTGAGCTTTAACATATAGACAGAATTCAAATATCAGCATCAAAAGCATTCTTGAGAAAAAAAAAAAACAACATTGAGAACGCAAAAGATTGCAGTACAAGCATTTATCATCATAAACAAAAACAAGAGATCAAGGGGAGGAGAAAGAGAGAATGCACAAACAAGGACAATCTAAAAGATATGTCTTTGACGAACCTGTTATTCCCATCATTCTCAACTATATTCACGAGCAAACCCAAAATCGAGACAAGAAAATCTAATTCTTGATCACTCAGATGTATATCTGTCTGGCTTCCCAGTTCTGGAATTGCATTGGCTAACAAGGTATGCTCCTTCATCACACCAAAGGAAGAGAGACCGAACGAAGGAAAGTGTCTAGCTATCAAAGAAGATAGAGCTTCAAGCCCACCACAGGAAGCTATTTGCTTGCAGCCAACAGCATTGTCATTTGTTAGGTTCATGAGCACCTGCCCAAGAGATTACAATGGTCAACTTGGGGTCTTATTTAAACACTCACTCACAAGCAGTAGCAGTCAAAAGTAAATAATATTTTCAAGTCTTGAAGCATGACACAAGAGAGCAACACTGTCTTACAATATTTTACTCTTTCAATTATTCAAGCAAGATCACAGGGAAAGAAGATGGACTACATTCAAGTGGAATCAAGAAGAAAGAACTTTTATAATAGAGAGCTGTAGGAAAAAGACCTAATAGAGCCAAGCCTGCCACTAAATCAAGTAGCAAATTATGGCAAGAAGATTTCATGTGAATCCCCAAATAATAGAGTCTACCTTAATAGCAGTCAAAAGGCAGTCAGCCACAAGGTTGGAATTTTCTTCGTCAAGAGAAGTTGTACACGAGGTGTCACTTGAGTGATGATTCCCAAATTCTTCTTGGTTCAATATTGGCTGTGGTAGACACTCATCCTGGCTCAACACTGGCAAAGATAGGCATCTATCATCAGTATCTTTAAATGTCAGTTTGCTTTTTTGTTTCCTCCGCCTTTTAGGTCGCCCAGATACTGTATCCCATTTAGAAGGCTCAAACTCATCTTCATCAAATGCAAAGGGATCTTGGCTCTCCTCAAGATCCATAAATAAACTGTCATCATTATCCAAAGGCCTCTTACCAAAACCCGACTTTGGTTTCGAAGGTGCTCCACTGTCGGAACTTTTTGATATCAGGCTGCGTAAACCCGATGTTGATCCAGCCCCTGATCTTATTGTAGCTCCAGAATTTGAAGGCAATAACCGAGCTTGGAAATTAGACAGCCACTGATTGCTATTGGATGTACCCGAACTGAACTCTGAGGAATACCTCCCCGTGCTACTACACTCTTGAGAAGACAGCAAAGAGAAAGCTTCGTTGTCCACTAAGACATTTAAGAAAGACAAAGCCACTAAGAAAAGAACTTTGCCACTATCCATATCCTTATATATAACATAAAAAGAACGCGGCCAAGTGAAACGTAACTGTGGGTATATACATATGCCTAGTTACCCAAATCAAAACATTCCACCTATCTTGAAACCCAGTGTCACCTCTATTAAATAACCCATCAGACAGTTAGCCGCTGACTCCTTATATTTGTCATTAGGCGAAAGACACAACACAAATAAACCAGAAATTAAGAGTATTGACAACTACCTTTCTGTTCTGGATTCAAGAATCCAGGACAATAATCTGTCCCATTTGTATGATCCGTATGCATTTCAGGACTGGAAGTTGCAGACACACTTCTCGCAGTTGAGACATCTGTTGAGCAATCAATGGAAAAGAAGCAACATCTAATTTGTCAAAAGAAAGACGTAAAAACAGTGGAAGACTAAATCTAACTAAGAGAACCAGGAAAAATAAGAAAGTTATCTAAAATACCAGAGAGAATTTTGATCAATTTGATCATGATTTTCACAAAGGATAAAGAAGACCCTTGTCCAGCAACATTTCCTTTCAGTCTAAGCAAATGACTCTGAAATCAGAAAATTCAAAATAACAGCACAGCATTAGTGTCAAATTAAGGTAAGGAGAGCAAAACACCACAAAAAGAACCCAAAGCATACAATGTTACTTCATACATACCTGATTTTCCTTGCTCAAGAAAGTGGCATTTTCCATTATTTTTAAGCACCTTAAAAGCAATGGAAGACATTGTGAATTGTCATATTTTGACTCCCCAATTGAAGGTGCAACATGCTCAATCAAGCCCTGGGAGAGGCATTACATTCATGTTATTACACAAGAATAATTAGAACAAACCCTTACGACATAAACAATGATAGCAGCAGCCATCCAGCGAGTAACCCGCCAAGGCAAGATTTAGGAAGATCCAAACATAGGCAACCTTTCCCACGCAAGCAACAAAGAGGTTCTTTCCAAGAGAAAGAAAACTTCGATAATCCATCTAGATAATTAAACAATTACAAATGTATGTTGAAAAGAGCTTGCAAAGAATACAGTTGCCAAAATATGTAAAATTTATAAAATGAAACTGTGTAGAAAGTAACAACTGTCCAGAGAAAACAGACAAAAGAACAGGGACTCCCAAACTTCATTCTGACCTCGTCAGAAAACTAGATTCTGCTTACAAGCGCTAATGGGGGAAAGGGGTGTGCCAACTTCCTATGTTCTTAATAAGATAAAATCACTATGGTGCTTGCCTTCAGGGTCTTAAAAATCTAACCAAGTATATTTAGGCCCTTAAAAACCTAATCAACTATAGTGAAGCCCTTTACAAACTAATGAACTATAGTGTCACACTTAGATTACAGACAACATTTGGCATTGACCATCATTGGCATTTCTCATACTAATATTAGGTAAATCCTTTCTTATTCTCTTGGGGGTTGGTGGCGCCCGGGGTGGGCGGGGCGAGGAGGTTACCAAAAAGGCAGTCAATCATGAGTTTCTAAAGGACTTGCATTTAATCATGTTTGTCGTTGCTATGCAGGCAAAGAAAATGTATGAATCTGGTAGAACTCAATTTTCACTACAAAATTCCAAGCCATCTGACATAGACAACCATACCTGGTTAACAGGAACACAAAATTCCCATATAGAGTCACATCACTATCCAGCATTAGGTATCCATGTTGCATCAATTTATGCTGAAGAGTGAAGACCCTTACGAAGCCACCAAAGTTGCTTTCTAATTCCTAATAGGGAGTCCCATATTCAAAACTAGGATGACGAAGGATACATGTGCGACCAACATGCTAGGCCCCACACAAGTTGATACATAAGAAATTATACATGGCAACCAATTTGTGAACTTCAAATGAGACCTAAGGGGAACGTTTGGCAAGTGGAAAACTAATTTGTGGAATTTATGTTCTTGGAATGTACTCATCTCAAATAAATTGAATTTGACCACAAAAGACGTTTAAGTTCCATAGTAGCACAAGATAATATTTGTTATTAAAAAGAATCAAACAAGTTGGCAGAATCCATTTGCTGGGCAGCTGAAAAGCCGCCTTTAGACAATTTTTCAGTTTTAGAATATCAATGCGAATTCCTAAATGAGCTGTCCTCTGCTTATGCAAATGCACCTTTGCAGTGATATGCAGTGAAAACTTTCTAAATAATGGCTCCAACAGGCACAACCTCCTTGCCATTCAGAGTTACGGCTGCGAACAACAGCCCCACCCCCCAATGGAAAAAAAAAAAAAAAGAGGGAGGACCCTGTTTAGGAGGGACAACGTGACTTTGATTTGATTTCACCGACATCAATACCACTCCCCCTACCCCCCAAACACACACACACAGAAGAAAAAAATATAAAAAGAGTTTGAGATTCAATCTTTTGATATTTCATCGATTTCTTTTATTTATCCCAAAACATGTACATACTAAACTGTATTGCACTATCACTGCAGAGCCTTCCTAGCTGCTGTTTGCCCATTTAAGTGCAGGTTCAATTCAACCAGTTTTACCTACTTCTTTTCCCTTAAATGACTATGGAAAAAAGGTGGGAAAATTTGCAAGGTACTTCTGCATAAATCAGGATATCATATGGAAGAAACATAGCATTAGGAATGAAACATGATGCCAACAATATGGGGAAACGCAAGTATCTCGAGGAACCTTCACACATTCATATTCTCCAACTAGTAACAAGAAGGTTAGCACTAGCCTAATGATAAGAGAGCTTCAGAGATAAATGCAAAGGGTAGAATGATGCCAATAAAACATGCATAATTACCAAAGGGCAACCCCTCTAGGCCCACAGACAATCAGTTTTTATTGAATGAACTTAAAGGGCAAAACTTCATTACGAACTTTTCATTCTAAAACCTGCAAAGTATGTTGCTAAGAATTTGTTTTGACAGGCATGACGAACACAAATATTTCTCTAAAGCAAACATACAAGCTCACACCTCCAAAGTGGAAAGAAATTTTACTGCAAGCTCAAAAACCGCATCAAGTCCACCCAGCTCTCTAAGTTTTTCCTTAAAGTTGCCACCAGTTTTCCTTACTGCGCCACTTGTATCTGAGAAAACCAACAAAAAATAAAATAACGTAAACATTTGGCGGACAACAACAAACAACAAGAAGACGATCCAGTGTGGATCCTGGCTTTGCAGGGTCAGAACACAATAGCATACAGGTCGAAATCAATGGACCTTACAGAAGATAATGATTACTCAAACAATGGCACCCAATCAAACATGATTGACAAAGTAACTCTGCACAGATGCTAAAGACCAAAAATACAAAAGAAGACGCTAATGCCAAAATTACTCATAAGACTCGTCGTAAATGGCCAACCCGAAGTCCAGTTGCACTCTCTTTTTGGAAAAGAGTAGATGCAGATGAGAAGTTAGCAAACTCAGGATCTCAATCATTATCTGAGAAGGTTATCTGGCTGCTGCTTTCCAACCCATAGGTACCTGGAACGCAGTACGCTCCATTACGCGGGACGGATTCGGGTACATAATACGCCACTTAGGAGAGAATCGGATACATCGGATCGTCGGTACGCTATTTGAGTACGCGGTTCGCCGTACTCAACAATCCGATTCGTGGATTAAAATAAGTGTAAACTTTAGAAACCATTGGATAAAAATTTTACTTCTTGTAGAAGATGCAAAATCTAAATATTGTAGAAGATACAAAACTTAGCTCTCATCAACTTAATTTTCAATTCAAATCAATCGACAACAAATGAAAAAAGAGAGGGAAACAAAACAGTGTTGGGAAAAGAAGACTTATGCATTAGAGACCTGGAGCCTAGACCCTAGACCCTAGACCCTAGAGCACTATTTCCAAGTGTAACCCTTCCCCCTTCCCCTCTCTTTCACTCTCTCTCTCTCTCTTCGGGAAAATCAGGTCTCTCTCTTCGGGAAAATCAGGCAGCCCCCTTCCCCCTCTCTTTCTCTCTCTTTGGGGAAATCAGGCAGCCCCCTCCGCATGCGGCATCCTCTGTTTCTCTTCTCTTCTCTCTCTCTGGGTTAACAACACTATCATGAATTTGTTTCTAACCTTCAACAGCACTACCATGAATTAGGGGCATCCGCATCTCTCTCTCTGGGTTCTTTTGTATCTGCCAAAAAAACACTGAAAAGCAAGGTATGTTTCTAACCTTTAACTTCATCCTCTGTTTCTTTTCTCTCTCTGGTTAATCAACGGGAAAAAAGTTGGTACTTATTTGTTCTTTAAAAGCTCATCATCGTCCATCTTCCTCTCCATTCTTTTACAATTTTTCATCCTCCATGGTGAAAGCTTATCTAGTAGTCGGAACGCTCTCTAGTGAGTACCGATTCGCGACTCGGAGCTAATCGGTGCGCTCACGAATCGCGTTTCGATTCGCGCGACCTGGATCGTAGTACGTGGGGGAGTGCAGCGAATCCGGTAACTATGTTCCAACCTAACCCCCACTCTCCCTTTTTCTCCCCAAAAGAGAACAAGGGAACAAAAAAGGAAATCACTTCTACCTATAACTTATTCAGGTTAATATCTCGTATCTTTTGCTCCGGGAAGGGGAGTATGAAGGGCCATGAAAACTTAGAATTGTCCCAAATAATATTTATATACTTACGAGTAGAATTAACTCTTGAAACTTACTCAAGCCCTCATTACCATCCCAAAAATGAAGAAAAGTAAATAAATTCAATGAAATGGTAACATCAAATTAATCTCATGCAACTTAAGTCACAGCAATACAGAAAAAGCACCAGAAACAATGTTCCATTATAGACAATAATAGATAGTTCATATAAACCATATAAAGTCCCTTTCCCTTCAAGTAATGACCACAAGAAACCAAAGAAAACACATGGTAGAAGAAATCCAACAGATCCACAAAGAAAAGCAACATTGAATATATCAATAAAAAGTGTTGTGATAAACTTCGTCCAATAGAAATAAGCTAACAGTTCACATCCCCACATACTCCCCACACAGCAAGTCATATGCGTGTCATTGGCTCTGATTGCTTACTGTTCCATGCCAGAACTAAGAAATTGAAGTAATAAAACAATATCTTCTCTTTGTACTAACTTTTGATGATTTAATAATTTTACTTTTTTAATGCATTCACATTTAATATGCCCGGTTAAGTGCAACATACCTTCAATAGTAATTGTCGACAAACAAGCCTTTTCAATGGTCAATAAAGATATCCAATCTGGATTCAACTCCGGTCTAGATGTTTCATCCGCCTCCAAATTGCTTGCTTTCAAGTCCTTACAACTCACAAGAGTGTCGAAGACCTTGCGAATTATGGCTGTAGAGCTTGAATCTGACCTTTTGCTATACCCTGTGAAATTTCTACACTCTTCCGCACCGAGAGAAGCTTCTGGCTGATGCTCGATGCTTTGTCAATGGCAGCTTCTGCAACCATTGGTCTCAACAGTTTTAGCAGAAATCTGATGGAAGATGATGATTCCAAAAGGAAACTGTCCTGAACCTGAAATATCAAGTTTCACGTCAAACTCTTGAAAGGAGGTGGCATAATCCAACCTAGCAATTAAGGTGAAATGACCGTAAGCATAGACCAAATAAGTAAGAACACATGTTCATTTCTAAGTTCAATTTTCTTTTAGCAAAGAAGACTACAAAGAAATAGAAAAGTAGTCACTATCAATTCATTCTTCAGCTGCACTGCCCACACAGCCAGAAAAAAGAAAGAAAGAAAGGTCTTCATCTACTTTGAATACTGATAACATAAAAAAGAACCAGATACACAAGCATGCATTTATTAGAAACAATGTTTCCAAAAGCAGCAAATCCAACATAAGAAGCCTTACAGCTCTGAGAATGATATTATGCACAGAATAGACCAGATGACAATGTCCCAAAGAGTTTCACTCCCATAGTTGCTCACCAGACAAGCTTACTTTCACCTCCAGGATACCATGTGAAGCGAATCGTCCTCCCTCGACCACCACCATCCCCACAACCCATATCAAAAGGAAAAGGAAAAAGGACAGCTCAATTTTTACAGCAGAACAGCAGAACCATTGTATGAAAAAAGGCTTTGATCCTACTGGCCTGGTTTACACCATGAAATGAATAGTTTTGAAACTTCTTGAGTCAAGACAATAACTCCACAAAACAAGCTCTCTATTTCACTTAGTTTCAATCATTGGTCGAGTGCAGTAGAATAGCCTTTTAAGGCGTGAATTCTCATCTAACCAAGTGACTACTTTGACAGTCATTTGATAGCTACTAGGTAGCCTTTTGACACGGAAAAATATAAAATACTTCTCTTTCAGATACGCAGAAGGTTTTGGATGCACTTGTAGCAAATGCAAGCAAACTAGATGACAAGCTGTCAATTAATTATGCATTTGAGAGGCTGAAATAAACTAAATCTTGCATCATGAGAAGAAAATGGCAAATGAAAAGTCATGAAAGATTGGTTTACGGAAAACCAACTATTCACTTCAAATTCTTTTGAGGAGACTATGTTAATGCTTTTGTGCCTTCAATTATGGTGTATTTATTAGCAACCTGGCTTGCTATCTAGCCACTCAACATGAACCTACATAATCTTCTATTATTGTTTCTCTTGAAGATGGAAATTACAGTGAAGTGATTAGGATTTAAGATTGGGACAACAAATTGCATAAACTATGGAACCAAGACCAAAAGCCTCCATAATAGAGTTTGATGTATTAAACCTAAGCATGAAAATGCACATTGCACACACACAAGAGTTTGAGCTTCTTCTTTTTTTCTTTTTTTCTTTTTTTTTTTTTTTTGGGAGGGAGGGGCGACAAAACCCTAGCAACGATGCACACAACACATAAACTAGTAAGAGTAAACCACCATTCTTTCAGCAAAGTTTAGTCAACAAATATACGGAAGTTGAACATGAGAACTTAAAATGTTTAATATAGTAGATACTTACATCAGTCGTTAAAATATAGAAGAGAGTGGCGGCGGCTAAATTGCTAGGTGAATCATCAAGACTGAGATCCAAAATGGCATCAATAATCGTCTTTGCCAGGCTGAAAACAAGATGATTACCAAATAAAATGTTTTTCCATGGATATGATGCCAGTGTCTACAACAGGAAAAAATTCTAGGGAGATGTAAAACATAACTAAATAATGAATAGAAGACTTTAGGAACCAGCAACACCAAAAGAACCTCACCCCTCAGGTGGGCAGGAGCTTGTAGTGAATAAGCAATACAAAGGAACTGAAAAGAATCACAAAAGGGGGAGAGTTGTCCATGTAAGATGTATTATAGATCAAAAACTAAAAATAAATTGCCTTGACACAACCTCTCACACATCAGATCATGTATTCAAATTGAAACCAAAGCGGCTCATCCAAACTTGAAAACAAAGGGGAAACGTGAGAACATGTGACCAGTAATATAAATAATCAAGGAACAAAGAAAAATTTAAGATTGTTCGAGACATTATTAAAGAAATGACCGGATCACGAAGGAATAAGCTATGAGCATTCTTTGACCAATGCAGGAAAACCAGGAAACCAAACAAACACTGAACCAAGAACGGAACTCCCGGATGCACATCAGAATGTATGTGGGAATTTTTCCATGGATGGGGAACAGAGTAGACACCTGCCAATGACAGTTCCGACAGACACCAAGCCACCTAATTCATTAACTTTCAACATAAACATAGGTGAAAGAGTCCCTTGAAGAGACAATTCTCGACATTGGGATTACAATGACCTCAATTAATGGACGCGGTAAGCTTCTATTACTGACAAGTTCCTTCCTGGCTGAGCAAAATCCCTAAACTTCCAGCACCTAGCTCAATCAATGATGCTTAAGTTTTTACACCGAAGTTTTTCTAAATTTAAACCCTAAATTTGAATACAACTCAATCAGTCACTATTGGGGCTCAACTGAATCAGGATTCCTGAACAAAGGGTGTTCTCATATCCTTATTAACAGGTAATCTTGAATAGAATCCTTCAATTTAGGCAAGACTATGTCAGACACAAGAAGATCACATATTGTGCCTCCGCTTGAGGTGCATGCCTCACCACCACACCTTCAGAATTTGCTACACCTAGGGACTACACATGCCTTAACTGTGCTTGTTTAAAACTGAGCTTTGAACAATAATGCAATACATCAAATGACACTTTACCTACAAGTTAACATTTGTTATGCCAAACATCCAACAATAAGGTCACATACAGAGTGCCCACAAACAGCGGATGGGAAGTCTTTCATATGGAAAGATAACTAAGTAGAACAATTGCAAACAACCGGCAAAAACAAATACCTAACTCTGAATATTCAACATAGGTGAAAGAGTCACTTGGGGGCAATTCTGGACAATTAGGTTACAAGCCAATGTTCCATTCCTTACATGTCATGTGGTACCATGTAAGTTCCTTCACTTCAAACTAGATGGTTTTATCCAGTCATGACATCCATTCCCAAATAATGTTTTGTTATCCAGAGTTGTAGTCCATTCGCTATTACTTCAACTCATGATTTTCATGAACGACTACCTAAGACACCAAACACCCATATTTTATCCCATTGAAGCAAATACCGATATTTTATCCCATTGAAACACAAATTTCAGGCATCTAATTCCCTAAACCAAGAACCACGATTTCACAGCTAATTCATGATAACCATGAACCCTAAACACCAAACACCCTAATTGTTAACATTGAAATCTCAAACCCTAAAAAAAAAAATCCAACAACAAGAATAACAAAAGAAACGCTTACCCCTGGGCTCTGAGAAGGCGGCGTTGCTGGTTAGTACCACAAACGTTCAACAAAGACAACAAACTGGCCCTCCGAATCCGAACCCCCTGCCCCTTCTTCAACCCATCCAAAGCAAAATCCACCTCATCCACACACTCCATCATCTCCCCATACTCCTGAGTCTCCATCAACGTTGCAGTGGGCGGCAACGCCTTCTTCTCTATCCTCCCATCATTCAACTTCTTGACCTTCTTCGAATTCTCTACCTGGGCCAGCAATTGCAGCGAATTCTCGGACGAATTGGAGGCATAAGGCTCCGAATCGAAGGTCCAACGGGTCGAATCTTGAGATGAGAACGTAAAATTGCAAATTCTTTGAGGGCTTTCAGGAATTGATCTTGGGAGGCAGAAAACGAGGGTTCTTCTTCCCTGAAAGTGTAAGGGTCATCTATGTCGTCGTTAAGGGACGTGTCCGACGAACTCCTCCCGATCCCTCTGCCCCGGCGACCGTACGTTCGAACAATCATCCTATCTCTCTCTTTCTCTCTCCCTCTGTCTCTCCACTACCACAACGGCAATTTGAATTTGAATTTCAATTTGGATTTGGATTTTCAAGAATTCGAAGCTTTCACATGCCACAAAAGAATTTGAAATCTTCTGGGTTCAACGGCAGCGAACTCAGAGGTGGGAAGAACACAAGAGGAAGAAGATCTTCAGCTGAGGAGAGAGAAAGAGAAAAGAGAGTAGATTTGCGAAAGGTTTTGCTTTCACTTTGGGCTTTCTAGTCGTGTATGGGTGGTATTTTGGTGAGGAGAGAGAAACTAAAGGGGTCAATTTGAAAATGGCTGCGGTTAACTTAGTTTTCCGGTTTTGTCATTGTATGATCCCCTTAATTACGAGGTCTGAGGGACACTTTTTCTTTGGTAGCGGGGGTATTTATGTAAATTGAGTATGGCAGGATTGGGAGTTAAATCGATGAACGTTGAGTGGATGAATTCAATGCTGACCTTACGATTTAGGGCGTCATTTCATTTCTAATTTTTGTAATCTAATCTCATGCTATGATTTAAATTCTTTTTAATTGGTTTTTTAACGCCACGTTGAAAGTATGTTCGACCTTACATTATTTCGAGCTTACATTAAAAAAACAGCATTGAGAGTCCGTTCGCCCTTATATTCGTTTACGTTTGTCATTATTATTATTGTTATTATTATTATTATTATCTTATTATTATTGTTATTGTTATTATTTTTATAAAACATATCACTAAAATAATCACATGTCAAGTGTTAAGATTGTCGATATTATAAACATACACAAAATTTATTAATATAAGATTAAAAGTTATAATCGTACAAGTTATTGGGGAACATCTCCGACTACACCATTAATCATGTACGCTATTTCATCCCGAATAGCATTTATTGTTTATGTGTTACGAGGATCGTGCAACGCTTATATTGATTGTCCTTTATACACAATAGTAGGCTTAGGGAAATTAGTATCCCATTTTTATGCATCCGGATGAAATTATGCAATTGGGGGTTTTTAGGTTTTTTTGGATAGTATTTTAATTTTATTAATTTTTTTCTCAAACTATAAAATATTATTTTTCTTATATTTGAGAAAACTGATAATAAAAACTTTCAATATTTGAGAAACATTATAATAAAAATTATTTTTTATAAAAATAAAATACAATATTTTAAAGTATTATAAATAATAAATTTTGAAATATTCATTATTCACGAAATATTCGATATTGTGAAATAAACTATTTAACAACTCATTTTTGTTCGTTTATATTCATTTACGTATCATTTTTGTTCGTTTATGTTCATCTTTGCTCTTTTATGTTTGTTTCACGTTCGTTTATATTCGTTTCTTTTTTATTTTTATAAGTTCGAACAAGCCCTGAATCATGTTTAAACAATCTATTTTAAATTGTTTCTCTCTTTTTCATCTTTTTGAAATTTAAAGTAAATTATTTCTATTTTGTCCAAGATGTTTGAAACATAATTTATAAAAAGATGATGCATATACATTTATGGAGATTATATTGAGTATTTAGTCATATTTGACTAATGACTTTTTGGCAAAAAAATGGTTTTTTAAGGGGTTATGGTTCTTTAACTTGGTAAAAAAACTATTAAAGGTGTTTGATAAATTGATTTTTGTAATAGTTTTTACCCTCAAAAAGTCATTTTTAAAAAGCTAATTTTAATAGTTTTTGTGATTAACTTTTTGTAAACTAGTTTGGATATGTGATATGCACGAAGGTATATAATGAACCTTAGTCAACTATCAACTCATAAAATAAATGCATAAAAATTATATACATAATGGAGCTAATAATTAAAAATGCTTAAAATAATAAAAGTAATAATGTCACAAATAACAGCTTAAATTCAAAATGTAAACACATGTGTTTATATAACATACTATTTTAAAATGCTAAACATAATAGGTCGTAAATATTTAGAGAAAGATCAAGGTGAATAACATATTAATAAGTTCATTAATGGTGTAAGATGACGAAGATTTCTCTTCCTCTTATCCCTTTGCTTGTACCTGTGGGGAACCACGATAAGGTTATATTTTACTACAAACAATGTTACAATTTTAAGATTATGTGTGTATATTATATACCTGGTATATGTTGGATTGGTATTTTGTAAGTGATAGACGTCTTCCTCTTAATCAATAGATGTAATAAGGGTGATATGTTCTTCTACTTCTAGATGGCGTGGAAGCTCAATAAGAAATACTCATGTTTTATTTAGGTAATTATCTATGATAACATACAGTGATAGCTAGCCATATGACTCCAGGAAAATATGTTAATGTGAAAATAATTTTAATCTATACAATAAATACTATGGGATGTAATGGATAGTACAATCTTGTGATGCATACGGAACTAAATTATCAATTTTTTGTTTCAAGATTGCATCCGATTAGAATATCATGCTAACCTTAAAATTATTAGTTTTGAAGATTTTTTTCCTCCTTGCTCTTATGATTAAACAATTAGGGAAAATTACTTCACATATTAAAGGTGTATTTGGTTGGAGGAAAAAATGACTTTCTTTCTATGGAAAATATTTTTCAGAAAAAAAATTCAATTCATATTTTTCATTTGTTTTACAAAGAAAGAAAAACTATTACTAAAAATCACTCCACATCTATCTGCCCACTAACATTGGGGTTGGCTTTATTAGTGTCTCTATGGACCTTAATTTCACCCTGGAGATGAGTTCTAAGGACTTAGCTATCATATCCAAGACTATAGGTTACCTTGACGTGGTCGTTTTTATTTGCTTGACTGACCCAAGTACCTTTTAGCTTCTTCCAAGTCTTTCGCCAACTTAAAATTAGAAGGCAAGTTATGATGTAAAATTTTCAAATATAAATTGTCCTTGTGTGACTGAAATCATTTGGGTTAACCTTTAGTTGGTCTAAATTTGGTCAAACTTAATCTCAAATTTCATAATAGATTTAAGTTCTTGCCTTTATACCATCCTTTTTAATTGAATAATCAAATACAAAAGGATTTTTATCATATTATCACCAAGCTATTTTCACAAAAGGAAAGAGGAGCAAAGGGGTCAATAATTTCCCATGTCCAACAACAATTTAAAATTCATGGTCCTACTTAGTTAGTTTAAAATCTAAGAGTTACGGGGTAAAATAAAAAAAAAACTTTTCTTTAATAAATTCATTGACTTATTCTTCTTCCTTAATCTCTCTCCTTCTTTTCTATCAATTTGTCTTTCTTTATTCCCCGAGCTCAATTTCAATCTAAACTCCTTCCCCTTCTCCTCTTCCTCTCCCTCTCCGAATGATCTTAAGCTGGGTTCGATGAATCTTAAATTGAGTCTCATCCCATGAACTTAGGAGAATTTATACTCAAATCGGTGAACTTTATAAGAATTTTGAGCTGGGTTTCATTTGATCTCTTTTTCTACCTAGATTTGAAAACCATTTTCTCTATCCTATGCTTGGTTGAAACTTTGAAATGGGTTAGATCCATTCCAAGTTTAATGGGATCTTCTCCCTTTTTCCAATTGACTCCATTCACCATCGTTTCCCAAATGCTCTACCGCCAAAATCATTGTTTCCCATATGCTCTTATCAAAATTTGGCAATGTTAACTATAATTTTTCAATTTAAACCTATTAATTCATTCACAAAAGTCGATAACAACAAAGCCAAATAGACATAGTAGTAGATAAATTTCTCAAGCAATGAACCATAGGTACTTGCTAGTACGGGGATGGGAGTGGGGGAGCATAGAGGCGTTATACTTTTACCCCGACGACAAGAATCCCTAAGATAATTAGGGGCATTGGCCGATGAGGGGACCAATGTCTGCTCTTTTTACTTTATGCTACCTACATTTACCCTCCAATCATATAATTTAGGTGAAGAAAAAAATTAAGTGGAAGAAGACCTTGAGAGAGGAGACGACTAATATACTGACAATGGAAGAAGGAGGAAAATTGAAGAGAAAACTTGAATTCTACCTTCAATAGTACCTGAAAATCAATGAAAAAAACCTAAGAGTGAAATAAAAAAAACTCAAATACATTAGTTATTCTTATTTATACAAATAATTAAATCTCAAAACCAATTCGATCAACAAATATAAACTTCAAACAAAGCCCTATTTTTGTGAAGAAATCCAATGAAGTTTCATTAATCAACTATGTCCAACATCGGTGGATGGTGATTGGAATTGAGTGGGACGAAAAAAAAAACAAAAGGGGACGGGGTGGGGGGAGGGAGGGAAGGAAAGAGGATGATTACGGGGAACAAAAATAAAAATTCAAGGAAGAGTGGGTAGTATTTTGGGAACAAAACTCTAAGAAATTCAATGGAGTTTAATCAACTATGTCAACCATCTATTTCAAAACAAGAATTAACCCACCAAATCACCAAACACAAAAATCAATTAAATTTTGTTGGCATTTTGTCGGGGAGCAATTTGATTGCTTTTTAGTGGCACATGGTAATGCTTGATGCTTTGATTGCTTTTCCAAAGATGATTGACTCTGATGTTGGAAGGTTACTCTCTCTCTCAATTTTCAAATTAAGAATTAAACTATCATATCAATAAGCAAATCAACAAATACAAACTCAATTAAATTTTTGGGGGTACTTTGTACGGGAGCAATTTGATTGCTTTTTAGTGGCGAGATGTTAATGTCTTACTGAGAGGCCTAAAATTGTGGGTGGAATTAGAGGCAGAGAGAGGGTAAGAGGGTGGATAAAATAGTTACATCATGATACTGAGCCGAGGAAGGATAAAAGGGAGTCCAAGCTGGAGGGGGAGGGGGAGGAGAGAGCGAGAGAGAGAAATAGGTTTTTCTTTTTGGCAAAGAAGATGAAAACACAAATAATTAAATATGACAGGATTGGTAATGGGAACATGTGCTGAGATATATCTACTCCTCCCTTACCATATGTCCATCAACGTCTAAATTGATAAAAAGTTCATTTTTAATACAAGAAGAAAAGATTTTATCAAATTGTCCTCCGATGTTTTTCTCTCGGATGATGATTTTTTTCCGTCACTATTTCATCTTTCCTTATTGGTTGCCCGACTTTTCGCTTTATTCCAACGTTTCCTTCATCAATTTCATTTTGGTGGATGTTACATTCCTACAATCATGGTTTTTTCTTATCTTTCATTCACGATCTTTCCTGCATCAAGAAACAAGGTTAGTAAAACTTGATAAAGGCTCAATTACCTCTTGATCTGCTTCTTGCTACATATTCCTCCTTATAGCAGCTTATTTTATATGTCTTGACCACTTTCTTGGTGACTTTCTTCTTCCCCTTTAAACGCATGTTAGGTTGATAGGCTGAGAACATAGACATGCTTGTGACTTCGTCTTCCTTCTTTCTTAATTTATATGTTTGGATCGATGATTGTACCGTAATTGTTAAAACAACATCCTCTTCCATGTCAGCTTGCCCCCTTTTTAACATAAAGGAAAGTTACCATTTCATTCCCTTTTCCATAAGTTTGGTTCAACGGGCAATTATTTCTCCCATCTTTAGCTACCCGAATAGTCATGACCTTAAGCTTGGATGCACTAACAAATCCTATTTTCTTACCATTCATGAGACTTTTATAGTCCTTTCTTGAAATTTTGATGAGATACCTCGATCGACGAGTATAAAAAGGATAAGGAGAGAAACCATTAAAGCAATTGTAGAGACTCGAGAAAGTTGTATATCGTAAAAAGACACTTGGTGTGGGATTTTATTGTAAGTGTCTTTTTAGAAAAAGAAAATAGACATTTGCATCAACCACTTAGATTATGTTGATGACTATTTTTGCCAGCTCAGATTGTCTAGAATTTCAAAAATCACTCTCATTACAACATTCGATAAATTTGAAAAGATTACTATTATATATTATATAGATTAAATTTATCTCGCATCTTTCGAGAAACATCTAATTTGCCAAACACTTTTTCTGAAAATAGCTAAATATAAAAAGTTAATTCAAATAACTAATCTAATCAGCTAACAACCAATTACTAATAGCTGATTGCCAAACAGAGCCTAAACTTTCCCAAATACTTGTTGAAGATATTTGTTTAAAAAAAAATAACCATTGAAAATATTGTTTGACTAGCAATAGTTGCCAATACCAAATTCAAAATTGTCATTCAAATAAAAATAAATCTAATTTAAAAATAATTCCTTGAAAAAAAAATTAAAAATTACTTCATTTACAAATATACAACAAAGATAATTTTTACGTGTAATTAGCTCTTATCTCCCGTTTTCCATCCAAATTAATTCCTTTTCTTCATATTAGTTCTTCTAATAAATCTATATTATATATATTAGTAATCTCTTCAAAACTATCAAATGTAGTTATGAGATTTAATTTTGGATATCCATCCAATCTTGGCCATCTAAATTTTTCACAAGTGAATTTGAGTCGTTGATTTACATATAATTTTATTATAAAAAATATAATTAAAAAGTTGCGCTACGAATGGCTCTTCGGGCCCCTCTTCTTGGGACTTTCTTCCCACCCTCTCTCTCTCTCTCTCTCTCTCTCTCTCTATCTCTATCTCTCTCTTTCTCTCCTTATCTTCTTCATTATCAACCGACTAATGACTCCTCCTTTTCGTCTTTTTTCTCTAATAATGCATTTTGATTTTTGACAAAAAAATTAAATCATTTTAAACAAAATTTACAACCTGGGTTTTCTAACCATAATTGCTCATGCGGTTCACGTCCAAAAATCAAGGCGGGTTTCCCATAGTTAGATATGCGCTCTGCTCCTGGCCTAAACAACTCGAGTCTGTATGCCTCGGTGAGCCTCGCTGCAGTTTGTTTCGAATAGTTCTTTCTGTTTGCCTATGCCGAGACCTTCCGTAACACCCCTAGACCCACCCTAGGAGTATTACATGCCGGGGTTCCCGGGAGGAACCCCTAAGGCTGCTTAAGTTCTCAACTTGGGGTTAATAATCCTTTCTTGGATTGGCGAAAGCGCGGTTCTAGGTTTTCGAAGGTTTTTCGGGAATTTCGGCGAGTTTCCTCCGTAATGTGGCTAATCCCATAGGCTTAAAGCCTTAACCACGCACGAAATGCAATCTTAAACTCGGTGAGCCACACGCTCGGAGTAACACAACACGGACTCAACGAGCCATACGCTCGGAGTATTCACATGGGAATTTTACATTCATAATCAAAACTTAAGTTCACATACACCGATCTTTACAAGCATGAAAAACATGAAGTACAAAATAAGTCCGGAGAAGTCCTATTCGATGGTTCGCTTCTTCTAAAAGCCAAAAGCAACTCCAGGGACTCTTAACTTACGTACTGAAATGTTGGTGAGGTCATGAGCTCCACTAGCCCGATGAATAATCCAAACCCAACCCCGGTTTCACTTTGCACATTAATTCATTAACAAACACACATAAGTTCAATATTCATTCATAACATGTGATTCGGATCATACATGCTTAAGACATGCGAGATTCTAAACTTACCAACTTGCCGAGAAACATAACGACATCAATTACTCATGAATTCAATCGGACATATTTCATTCATCTTTCTACGCAAGTAAGTCATAGAATCATTCATCATGTAAGGTATTCATCACATAAATCATATCTTCATTCTTATCGTATTCATTTCTTACGAAATCAAGATTCGTTCTTCTTCTTATTCTTCTTCTTGAGTTCAATCATGCATTTTATAAATCATTGGTTCTTTCTTTCTTGTTCAACATGCACGATCATTCGTTTCTTCACATCATAATTATTTTAAGTCTTCTTAATTTCGAAAGGAAAGAAGATTTATGTTACGCTCTAAAGACCCAGTTCTTGGAGCCAAAACAATTCGTGGGCTCGGTTCACGGAGGCATACAATTCGTGGCCTTAAGGCAAAACAATTCGTGGCCTCAAGGCGGCCTCCCTTCCCCGAAGGACGCATACTCGTCAATAATTCTTGGAAGCAATTCAATTCGTGGCTTCGGTTGACAGACACTTCTATGGCCATTGAAGACTCGGACACCGCACAACACTTTCCGAGTTGTATGAAAGGAATCGGGTATAATAATTTCTTACTTATAGAGTTTTGATTCCAAGGCATTCTCTGTACTTTAGAAACTTTTACGAGTGATATGGTATCTTATCTATGTGTTACAATATTTACTTCATATATTTCTTGCTTATTCTTAAGTGACTCGGAAAACGGATATGAGTGTCTCACTCGGTTTGAGTTGCTCATTGCTTATATTTATCGCATACCGATTAGACTAGTTTTCCGCTCGGATCCGACTTCATGTTATTTGTTCTATCTTGCTGAAGTTAGTGCTTCTAGTCCGATTTATGTTTAGTCTATATCAAGTTATTTCACTCGATATTCTTTTTAACTTGATTCTTCGCTTAGACTAACTCGGATGGAATTTTGAGTTATATGGATATTAGACTCGGAAAATTCCATTCTCTTTCCGACTCGGATAATTACCAACTTAATTATCTTAATTATTTTATTATCTCGTGTCTAATCTTGGACCAAAGTATTTTATACTTTGAGAACCAAAATTGATTTACTTTTGTAGGTTATTCAAACGAGGATACACTTTTCAAAATACAAAAGTAACCGGCTTCAAAACGTCAAATCACCAGCGAGACATGGCTTTTCATCTTCTCCGTCTCGGTTCCAGAAGATTGTGTCGAGGCTGTCTGTTTCCAAATCTGAAAAGCTGAACGCTAAGCTTAACGGTGGTTTCCACCTTATCTTTCAAGACACCACCAATGGTTTTGGGACTTCCAAGAGAGTTAAACCATTGTCCAACGTTCATATCACAATGGTTACTTTCGAGTGACTCGGAAAGATTTTGTCAACGGTCACAAAGAACTCTCGGACAGTAGATGAAGATAACGACTACTCGCCTGGTTATCTATAAATAGAAGCCAACGTTCAAGACTTGAAGATTGCCGAAATTATTGTTAATACACGTACTTGAGCAAGTCATTGTATTTACTCTCAATCTTCTACTTACAACTCCTACTCGTAATTCATTACTTTCGAGTTGTAAGGTCTTGTACTTAGTTACAAACACTTACTTACTTTCTCTGTAAGGTCCCTTGACTAAGTCTGTAAAGGTTAACTCAGCTTAGTTGTCCCTAGTTGTAAGAGTTATCTCAGCTAGGAAGTACAAGATCGAGATAAGAGAATTTCTAAGTCTAGGAAAACTTGTAAAGAGTTGTCTAAGGGAGCAACTCGGGTTCGGTCAATTCACGGTATTTTGTGGACTCAAAATAGTGGATTTGACTTTGTGCTTGGATTAGCACTTTCCGTGGTTTTCCGCCCCGGGAGGGTTTCCACGTTATCTCTAAGTGTTTACTTTCCGAGTTCATTCTAGACTCGGATCTGTCTCGACGCCTTTATTTACCTTGCCACTTTACTCTAAGCAGCTTTTACGAGTCCATACTTTTCCGACTCTAATTTTGACTCGGAATCCATTTCTATATCTTATTTGGAAAAAGAGGTTCAATTTCTTTGAAAATCCTCCATCACCCTATTCACCCCTCTAGGGTGAATCGGACTCTCCCGAGCAAACCTTCAGCTATAGCTTTAGAGGGTTCTTTAATTCGTGGGGTCTTAGATCAATAACACAATCCTTTCTCCCTTCTTTAGTTCCTTATGTTTCTTATCTTCTTATTACTTATACATAAGATATACTTAATTCATATAATTCTTGCTCAACATGTTCATGCGTAACTTCTTCGAAACAAGCAATTCACATAAGCAAGTTCTAACTCAAGTATAATCAATTCATTTCACATACGCATGCTTATGTCATTTATAATCAATGTAATTCGGGATAAACATATAATCATATAAACATGTCAATTAGGATTCCTAATCAATGAACTCATCGTTTTCATGATCGCGTAGTATCGCACATAGGTGGTTGATGGTTCTATAACTTTCCTTAATCGATATACATCTTTTAATCCAGCCGTATAGCTTCTTAAATCTCAGTTCTTAATTCAGTTACTCATTTAGTTCTGATTTTGCTCAAAACAGGACATTTTCACTTAAAATTACATATCTCCCAATCTACTCATCCGATGCATACCAAAATTTTACAGGAAATTTTCATAAATTACCGCAAAGTCTGCAGTAAAATTTTCATGAATTCAAATAAATTCGGACAAGCATGCATAATTACTGAAAATCGCACATAAGTCATGAACTTAACTTTCGATTTTTCTCCCTAATTCCGCTCAAGTTAATCTCATCCAATTCTCAATAATCATACTCAATAATACTTAAACATCACAAATTCAGAACTAGAAATCACATAATTACAACGAGGCTCTTTGATTCGTGAGTTGCTAATTTAGTGAATTTAGGCTTCTAAGTTCTTCAATTAACTTAGGGTTTCCAATTTCATGCTTCGAATTCATGTTCAATCCACCTAATTCATTTTATTTTAGAGGATGAATTCAGGTTACTCACCTTAGATTCTTAGAGGTTCTAAGAATTTCGGTTTTGGAAGGTTTCGAATTGGGTTTCAATTTCGTTTCCTCTTTCCCTTTCTTCCTCTCGGTTCCCCCTTCCTTCTTCTTCCCGGCACCCACTTCTTCTACCTTTGCTCAAACTCTCACTGTCTCCCTCTGCTTTGTTGTTTTCGGGTTCTCAAACCCCGGCCTCGGTTACGTTCGGTCTCGCCGGCTCCCTTCTCGCGCTCGCTGCGGTCGGTCGCGGTTCCCGTGCTCACCGACCGCCTTCGTTGGCCCTCGCGTTCGTTTCCCCTTCATGGTCTCAATCTCTCGGTCTCTCACTTTTCCCTTCCTCTTTTGCTCCGCTCGGCCTCCCGAGACCTCGCTCTCCTTTGCCCACCGGCGGCGGCGTCCTCGCCGTTCAGGTGGCCACCGCCCGGGCCTCTTGGCTCTCGCCTCCCTCTCTCGCTCTACCTCTGCTTCTTTTCGTTTTGCTCTGCTTCTAATTTTTCCCGTTCTCTTCTTCCGCTTCTTTCCTTCTATGTCTCGAGTCCCACTCTCTCTCTTCTTTTCCTAATTACACATAATAGCTTTGTCTGCCTAATTCCAATTGGACCCCATACTCCTTTTACTTAATTCCTTGCCGCCTTCCTCCTCGAATGTCAACCATCCTTCTTCATTTCTCATTTTCCTTTCTTATTCTTTTGATTTTTCTGCTTGGGATTTTGACAAAATTGGGTCCAACTTCAACTTTAATAAGCCCAATTATGCTGGCCCATGCTCGGGTTCAAGTTCTCGGGTTGCAACTTCGATTCGGAAAAATTCTAATTCACTTAATTTAATAATTTTGAATTTTTCACTTAACTTTCAGTAGCTTAATTCATTACCGGGCACCACCTGAAATTTCGGGGTCTCACACCTTCCAAAAATTTCGAAAATAAAATTGGTTCTAAACCGCCAACCAAAAATAATTCCGAAAACTTGAATCCTTATTTCATAATAGGTACACCTCATTCAAATTCGTGGTAAACTTGCGCCCCGTAGGGTGGGGTGCGGGCGTGGTTCTTACAATACTACTTGTCATGCCATGTAACAACCCCAAAATAGAGTATTTGATCTGGGTATAAAACGATTAAGAATTTATCTTTCAAATTTCTCATCAACATGATCATGATAGATATTTCAATTTCATAAGTTAATATTTGGAATTAAAATTGAATTGTCTTTTCCGATTTCTAACTTTTTTTATTTTTTGTTTTTGGTGATAACTTTCAAGTTTAGTTGCGGTTTTATATTCTAAAATTTGAATCTTCCCTATATTCCCTCCAAATAAGTTGAACATATGTAAAAGAAAATTTTTTATTGGATATTATTTTCTAATCTTTGGTTTATAGTTGAAATTTATCAATGCGTAATTTTTTGTTTGACTTAGGATATAATCTGTTTCGAGTTGCAAGCATTTATCAATGTATGATTATATTATTATAATGTTTATTAGTAGTTTTAAGCATCAATGAAAAATATAAGTGCTTTTAACTTTGTTGTAGATCTAAATTGGCATCTTAGCTAAAAATGTCTTTAAACTTTGCAAGTTGTTTAAAAATGTCACAAACTTATTTCACTACCTTTAAATGTTATTAAACTTAATTAGATGTAATAGCCTAACTTTACCCCATTTATTTATTTCTCTAATCACAATTTAATGAAGTCGAGCATGTGAACTTCAACTCGACATTTAAATTATTTTATGTGCTATATGGCTAAGACAACAAAGTGACCTCTAACTAAAACTTTATAATAATAATCGTAAATTTACTCATATGCTTATGATAAGAATTAATAAATTTATAATATATATAATAAATGTAAACGGGAAGGTATATGTTGATAAGGTGATTGACAGGCCGCAAGCGCACGGTGTATAGTTGTAACAAGTTAAGGTCGATCCCACAAGGACTCACTCTAATAACGTATTAAACTAGTGCTTTACTCAATTGCTAAGCAAATCAGATTTTTGAGTTGATTCTTTGCTAAACTAATTCTAAATATTAAAATTAAGAAAATTAATATAGACTTAAATCAATGAATAAAAACATCTAGAGATTTGTTTTCCTAACAATGAGTTTGATTATTAAATCATAATTTGTGCAATCACACTTTCAATTGAATCAAGGATTGATAATCAAATAATTATACCACTCTTTCGATGCTAAATTGAATTACTCTAATTAACCTATCAAACAACTTTCGTATAGCTTCAAGTTAATCAAAGTTAAAGATTTCAAATTATCAAAGTGATCTCCTACTTTACTATTCTTTTGTCAAATTTCATAAATTAGGTAAAATAGTTGGTTGTCGGATTATTCCATTTCACTTTTCACTATTTCATAGAGTAATCTCGAATCTCAAGTATTCTAAGACTTACAACTACTATTAAACATGAAAAACACAACCATCTAATGATTCAACATGAGAAGTCAAGCACAAATCATGAAAGCTTAATCAAACAACATTGTTTCGGATTACAAATCCCTAAAAAACTAAAACTACTCACACATGATTATTAGAAACTTAACAAAAACAATCCTAAACATGGTAATCAAACTCAACAGCAAGAACGAAGAATTAGCGTGATGCCCTTCAAGAACTCCACTTGAATCTCTCGACTTCGAATGGAATTCCCGTAAGCTTGCCTCAATCTTCTTCTCCAATCTTCAAAAGTGCTTTGGTTTGATGTAGATAATGAAGGTATGAAAATGGAAATGGTGAATGGAGGATGAATCATCGGATGAATTCTACGGTTTTTGTGTTAAATAACCATAAATCGGCACTCAAAACACCCAAAACCGTTAGAACTTGAACAACCACGCAAAAGCTGCAGAAAAAGGAGCCGATCCGGGTAGCCTAGAATGGCCTCTCGTCTAGCTTCTCTAGCTTTGATTCTTCTACCGCGGTTTGGGGGTCCATAGGGGAGGTCCGTGGTCAACTTGTTTTGACCAAAAATTTAGGAAATTGGGTTGTTTTGGCATCAAAACCTACATATTTGGATAAAAACAACAACACCAAGTGTCGTATGGAAATAGGGATATAAATCAAACATTTTAAGCATAATATTCCCTATCCACTACCAAAATTCTCTTAAAATCAAGTCAAAATATGCTCTTAACAAACTCCCCTATGCTAACTCTTTGCTTGTCCCCAAGCAAGTACAAGACTCAAACAAAAACAAAAACAAAAAGACTCAAAAAGAAAATCATGGACTCAAGATGAAAAAGAAAAATCTATTTAAGCATCCTCCTTGGGTAAGCATCGCTAGAGTTCTCTAATAACTAAGTCTAACCAAGAATGGCATGAAAAGTAATGAAAACTATTAAGAACAAGTAAGAGGGAAGCTTTCAAAAAGATTAATAAGAATCACTCAAACAAGATCAAATCAATCACCCATAATCTCTAATGATAACAAGTTGGCACATGTATGAGCATGAAACTAGAAAGATTGAAAGCAAACCTCACTTTAGGGAAGTGGAAACATTCCTCTCATGCGTTTGAAAATATAATAATGAAGATTCTCTCAATACTCCTACCAAAGAAAGAATCTACTATATGTTTGCTAAGAATCTCAACTCTACACCACGAGTATGCAAATAAAATTGACAATCAAGAGGTCTTTTCAAGGGTTATAATGGGGCTAGGGGTAAAGGGTAAGGAGTAGAAAATTATTTGAGTAAAGTGGAGCTAAAAACCAAACTTGGAGCTAACTCACCAAATATCTCATATATACAATACTAACCACTCATAATCATTCAAAATAAAACTGGAAAAACCCATTGGAAACCACCTTAAACCACACAAGCTAATGCCAAACACTTTATTCCTTCTTTTTTTTTTTTTTCTATTTCATTTTTCTCATTTTCATTTTTTTCATCTTTTCTCTTTTTTTTCATTCATTTTTTTCTAAATGGCAAAACAATAAATTTATAATACTAGGCAAGTTTCCAATTTTCAACCCAAATGAAACTACATAAATGGAGAAAGTTTCAAGAATGAAATTTCACAACTATTCTCAATCAACCAAACCACGAAATTTACCACAATAAACCCATATCACACTCAAAACACTCCAAGCAATGGCGTAAGGGTAGGATTAATGTATTTGGCCAAGGCTTGTTAATGTAGGTTCAATAAAAAAGAGTGGTCAAAGGTTAGAAAATGGCTAAAAGCGGTAATTCATACATGAAAGGGTGGTTTTTTGGCTCATATTGCTAACAAAATCATCAATTGAATGTCTCTATCATTTTGTCAATGCAAATGCAAATTGCGGTTTCGAAGAGATTCAAAGCAAGTTCTAGAGATTGCAACCAAGGTAGAGTCACACATGGAAAACATGAGACTAATAAAAATGATTAGTCTTTTAAGGCTTAGTGGTCTCACGAGTTAAGGCTCAACAATCAATCCTATTTCAAGATGTTCCACATGCCAAACTCACACCAAAAGATCGGTAAGGGTAATCAATCATCTCTATTAAAGTGTAATTCTAAACCATGATTCTTTTACAAACTATTTTCAAAAACTCTTATTCACAAAACAGCTATACAAGATCAAACAAAGTCAAAAGAAAAACTAGCTAACCTAAGAATCATGACGGAAGGATTTATTCACTAATGTAAAGTCTAACATAATTTTTTTATTTTTTCAAATTATTTAATTTTTTTCAGATTATTTAATTTTTTAAATTAAAGTAATAAAAACTACCCTTACATGCAACCTAAATGCAAATGCAAAACCTAGAAATTACAAAAAGAAACTAAAAACAAAGACAAATAAAAGAAAACAAAGAAAACTAAACTAAAGTAAATGTAATGCAACTATATGGAAGCAAATGTAACTATATACATCAATTTCTATATACACCATTCTTTATCAACCATAGAATATGCAAAACCTTCCGCCCCCATGCTAGGACAAAGCATTGTCCTCAATGCAAGTTAAATATCCATGTAATGGGAGGAGAAAGTAAATAATCACTCTTACGAAGGAGGCGGGGAAACGGGGAGGAACTTGGGGTCCTTGGAAAACAAACCAATCCCACAAAGCGACATGGAAATCACTCATACTATGCATATATTGGTTCTATGATAAAATCATGCCACGAGATAGTAGCATGCTTCTCTTGTACATACTCCTTGAAGGAGGCTTGTTCATTGCGAATCTCTTGAAGTGCGGTAGTGATAGCGCTAAGATCTAACAAAGTGGAAGGGATCTAGAAGAGGAGGAAGGGCTAGGATGATCCTGATCAGGTGGAGCTTGTCCACCCTCGAGGCTGAAAAGTAAGGTTGACTGGGTCATGTATGGTGGTTCGGGCAACATTAGACAACTTCATGACACGCCTATTTGGATATTTCCAATGAATAAAACCACCTCTTATAGTAATGAACTGCATATTAGACAAGGCCGTTTGATCCAATCTTTCAGACCACTGGAATCCTAAACTCTTCATTGGGCACTATTCCTAACAATTTCGCAATCGTAGTAACAATGCCTCCACAAACAATTTTTCCACTTTTACGATTTTCCACATCTTACAAGTGAGTGATTAAAAATGAACCGGGATCCATAGCCTTGGCATAATACATGTTACCTAAGAGAAACGACTCTAACATTCTAGGCACATTCAAACTATCCTCCCTAGTGAAGAAACTCGTCGCAAGTGAGTGATTTTCCACATCTTGCAAGTGAGTGATTAAAAATGCGTTGAGCAACTCGAAAAACATGTTTCTTAATATTAGCAACCTTAGAATTACTAGAATCGTAACGAGGAATCCCAGTCAACAACTCCCAAAATGGATTCAAATTATATCTAGGAGACAGGACGTCGGTCACTAACATCTCCGGGTGGGGGCATATGAAATATACTTGTTAAACGAGCTCAAGTTCAATTGATAGTCATGACTACGCAATTGAAACTTGACCAATCCCTCTTGACAAAAGTCACCACTTTGGACCTCAGTAAATAAAGTACTTAAAAACTCAAAGGTTAGGTCCAAATAAGAGGGTTCCTTCATTTCAATATAAGTACCCATCCCACCCCGAGCAATAACCGTTTAACTTCATCCAAAATACCCATAGCACTTAAAAAATTATTATCATAGTATCTAGATGCAACAAAACCACGATCTTTCAAATGACAATAATTAGCAACTTGTATACTATTAGAAAATCAAAAAGGTATAGAGTCATTACCATGCTCCATGGATGCTCGGTTGGTGGCCTATAGTGCTCTTTGCTCCCTTGCATTTTCCTTTCTTGAAGTATCCCCCATGCCAGCCACTTTTTGCTTCTTATTTGGTGTCATTGTAACCAAATTAGAAGTTTAAGTTCAAAAGAGTGTGTTCCTCAACAATGGTGGATGAGGAAGAATGGGTAGTGAGAGAAAATGAAAGAAGGAAGATGATTTAGGGGAGAGAATAGTTTAGAAGCGAAGAAGAAAATAGAAAGGTGAAGAATTTGAAAGAAAATGGAAGAATTTGGGGTGAATGAAAGTGAAGGAAAATTAGGGTTTAAGAAGAGGAGATGGAGAATGTGAGATGGAAGAGAGAGAAATGAAGGAATTTATGGGTAGAAAAGAAGGAAATCAACCTTTTGAGGTTAATTTTAGAAGAGATTTGGGAAGAATTGATGGTGAATTAGAGATTTTATGGAGGTTTTAGAAGGAGGAGTAGAAGAGATGGGGGAAGGAGAAGAAGGGGTGTTGGACGGAATGAAGAAGAATGGGATGAAATCGGGAAAACCGGGCAAAAGCCCGAGCTGCGTGAATCGCCCTTGACAATGGACTGCAACAGATTACTCGGGTAGCCCGAGTGGGCTTTGTCCGCCTGCTCTTCGTTTTTCTCCAAGGTGTTGTGAAACAAAGTATAGGGTTGGGGATCGTGGTGGACGAGCTTCAGCGAGAATTCACTCTTTTTTTTCTCTTTTTTTCATTTTTTTCCTTTTCTTCTTTCCTAAACTAAAAGTATAAATTACAAAATGTTTCAAAAGTCCTAAAACATAAATTAAAAATAAGAAAATTCTCTATAATCCTAAAAATTGAAAATAAAGCAATTTAAAACTTGGATTTCCTCCCAAGAACCGCTTCTTTAAGGTCATTAGCTTGACCTAGCTCCAATTATCTATCTAAGGCGAGAGGATAAACCGGAAGAAAAGGGGACTTCTCAAGAAGTGTCCCTCCTTTGTTACGGACTTCAAAGTCAAACTCTTGTAAAAGAAGGGACCATTGGAGAAAGAGATAATGCCCATCCTTCTTAAACATGGAATACCTCCAAATAGCCTTATCAAAGATCGCTATCTATCGTGGGCGGTCACCACCACATTTGACCTTCCATTTGAGGTCCAAATCAAGAGCTCTAATGCATGGAGCATCAACCAAAGCAAACTTCAACCTAATACACTCATTGAAACAAACTTCATTAAACACATAGGACATGAGCCTCGTCAAACGTTGGCGGAGGCAATTTGTCAACCTCTACCACATTAGCATTGATAAGTTCATGTCCTTCATGCAAAGGTTTATCACATGTCACTTCATCAGTCATCTCAACACTACAACATTCAAAAGAAATGGGGAAACATCATGTTTCTTAAAAATTTAAATTCAGCATGATGCTCTCCCACATCGAAGGTCAATTTTCCCTCTTTCACATCAATCTTACACCTAATAGTAGCCAAGAAAGGCCTCCCAAGAATGATTTGGGTGTGGGTATCCTTAGATATATTAAGAATTAAAACGTCCACAGGCACAAAGAAATCACCAACTTTAACGAAATGTCCTCTAAAATACCCAAAGGATATGTCACAAAACTATCCACTACTTGAAGAGAAATGGTGGTGGACCTCAACTTACCTAAGTCCAAATTCTTATATAAAGAATAGGGCATCAAGCTCACACTTGACACCAAAATCACATAAAGCATGGTCTATGGATACATTCCCAATCAGACAAGGGATGGAAAAACTCCCTAGGTCTTTAAGCTTTTCAAGAAGCTTATTTTGGACCACTACACTACACTCCTTACTCAGTGCAAAAGTCTTATGCTCATTCAATGTCCTCTTTTTGGAGAGGATCTCTTTTAAAAATTTAGCATACAAGGGCATTTGAGTCAAAGTATCAATGAAAAGGATGTGCATATTGCATTTCTTAAGCATCTCTAAAAACTTCCCAAATTGCATATCAAGCTTAGCCTTAGCTACTCTTTGTGGGAATGGTAAAGGTAGAGTGTAGATTCTTTGGGGAGTTTTTGTTCGGTCATTAGGAGTCTCCTTCTCATTTTGCACAATAATATCAACTAAGGACTCTTTGGAGGGTGTAAACACCTCCTCATTCACAACATCATTCAAATCATTCACATCATTTTCGTTTTGCACATCAATGACCACATGCTCACTACTATCACCCTTAGGCCTCGCCAATTGTGTCCCACTCCATAAGGTTATGGCATTGCATTGTTCCCTAGGGTTAATCTCAGGTTGGCTAGGAAGCTTACCCGGAAGGCTAGAGGAAGAGCTAGCTTGGCTAGCAATTCGAGTTTCAAGAATTTTATTATTGGTAGCTAAAATTTCAAATTTTACAGCCAATTGCTTGATAATCTCATCTTGCTTTTGTTGAGCCAAAAGCATGCTTTCCATCATGACCTCCAAGTTAGACTTTTAGGGCACTTGAGGTTGGGTAGGTCTTTGGAATCTAGGGGCTCTTTGGACTTATTGCGGACCCATGGGATTGTTGTTCCGGTAGGAAAAATTATGGTGATATCTCAATCCCGGATTATAAACATTGGAGAAAAGGTTAAAGTTTGGTCTTGGGTTCGGATTACTAATAAAATTGGCTTGGTTGGTCCATTGCTAGCCATACCCACAGGAACAAACAAAGTCTCACGCTCATAAGAACTACATGAAGCATATGGAAGGGAAGGGGCAACATCCACATTCAAAAGGTCCATTTTTTGAGTTATAGCATCAATTTTAGCAGAAAGTACAGAAGCGCATCAACATCGAGCTTACCTCTCGTTCTCTTGGAATGGGTCTTGGACCATTGAAAGCTGTTCAATGCCATTTGCTCGATCAAGGTGTGGAGCTCATCAACGAACTTGCTCATAGTGTTCCTGGTGGCTCTCAATTGGTCATCAACCACATTATAGAAAGCTTGAATAGGGACCCATGGCTCAAATCCATGTTAAGGGCATTAGCGAAGGAGATCCTTGAACTTTTCCCATGCATCATATAGTGTCTCATCCGGCTCTTAGACAAAGGTGGAAATCTGGTTCCTCAAACTTGTTAACTTGCTTGGTGAGAAGTATTTCGCCAAGAAAGCACTTTCAAGTTAATCAAAGGTGCTTATGGAGTTCACTAGAAGAGAGTCTAACCACTCCCATGCTCTTCCTTCAAGTGAGAATGGAAATAATCGCAGCTTGATTGCATCCAATGAAGCCCCGTTCGCCTTGAAAACGTCATATGCTTAGCAAAAATGCGAAGGTGCTAGTTGGGGTCTTCATTGGGGAGGCCATGGAAACGAGAAACTCTCACCAAGTTGATAAGGGAGTTCTTCAACTTAAAGTCATTAGCCGCCACATTTGGAACATTGATAGATTAGTGACATTGGGTGTCACATATTGCCCAAGAGTTCTTCTTTCTTCATCGGCCGTCTTGGGCTTTTGCTTGGAGTCTGCTTCTTGTTTCTTCCTAGTCTTCTCTAGCCTTTTCTTTTTCCGTTTAGAGCGGAAGGTTCGCTCAATTTTAGGATCAAACTCGAAAAATTCAGCTTTTTGCATGCAATGAGAGAAAACCTAGCAAGAACAAAAACAAAACTACCAATGCAATCAAAACAGAAAAAGAAAATAAAACACTTAGTCAATTTGAGAGTATTCATCTAATGGTCGCTAGGGATAGAGTCCACGACAACGGCGCTAAAAACTTAACGAGGCCACAAGTGCACTTTGTATAGTTGTAGCAAGTCATGGTCGATCCCACAAGGACTCATTCTAACAACGTAGTAAACTAGCCCTTTACTCAATTACTAAGCAAATCAATTTTTTGAGTTGGTTCTTTGCTAAATTAATTCTAAATATTAAAATTAAGAAAATTGATCTAGACTTAAATCAATGGATAAAAACATTTAGAGATTTGTTTTCCTAACAATGAGTTTGATTATTAAATCATAATTTGTGCAACCACTCTTTCAATTGAATCAAGGATTGATAATCAAATAATTCTACCGCTTTTCGATGCTAAATAGAATTACTCTAATTAACCTATCAAACAACTTTCGTATACCTTCAAGTTAATCAAAGTTAAAGATTTCAAATTATCAAAGTGATCCCCTACTTTACTATTCTTTTCTTAAATTTTATAAACTACATAGAATAGGTTGTCGATTATTCCATTTCACTTTTCGAGTATTTCACGGACTAATCTCGAATCACAAGTATTCTAGGCCTTATAAATACTTATAAACATGAAAAATACAACCATATATTGATTCAACATGAGAAGTCAAGCACAAATCATGAAAGCCTAATCAAACAACATTGTTTTTGATTACAAATCCCTAGAAAAACTAAAATTACTGACACATGATTATTAGAAACTTAAGAAAAACAATCCTAAACATGGTAATAAACTCAACAGCAAGAATGAAGAATTAGCTTGATGTCCTTCAAGAACTCCACTTGAATCTCTCGATTTCGAATGGAATTCCCTCAAGCTTGCCTCAATCTTCTTCTCTAATCTTCAAAAGTGCTTTGGTTTGATGTGGATGATGAAGGTATAAAAATAGAAATGATGAATGGAGGATGAATCATTGGATGAATTCTGCAGTTTTTGGTGTTAAAAAGCCATAAATCAGCACTCAAAACACCCAAAACTGTCGAACTTGAACAACCATGCAAAATTGCAGAAAAAGGAGCCACTTCGGGCAGCCCGGAGTGGCCTCCGTCCAACTTCTCTCGCTTTGATTTTTCTTCCACGGTTTGGGGTTCCATAGGGGAGGTCCGTGGTTAACTTGTTTTGACTAGAAATTTAGAAAATTGGGTTATTTTGGCCTCAAAACCTACAAATTTGCGTCAAAAATAACAACATCAAGTGTAATGTGGAAATAGGGATATAAATCAAATATTTTAAGCATAATACTCCATAATGTATTACCGAAATTCTCTTAAAATCAAGTCAAAATATGCTCTAATAAGTGATTAAAGATTATATTTGAATTGAATCGTTAGATTTAAAACCGATTGTATAACTTACATACAATATTATTAAAATAAAAATTAAGTAATTTTTGTTCGAAAGGTATGGTAAATATAACTAGAATAGAAGAGTAAATTATTAGTTAGGGAAGATAGGTGTGAGATTATTAATATGCATGTTTTTAACATAAAATAAAGGTCCAAGAAACTTAGATGGGCTAAGAGCGAGAACGTGATGGATTTTTCTAGCAAGAGAAAAAGAATCAGATTGTTGGGGTTCTAGAATTAATTAAGATCACCATTAAATTTCTCCTAAACTCTTACTTGCCTTACATTTTCTCTTTCCTCCCGTGCTTTCCTACTACTGCCCCCTTATGCCCAGCCACCATCAACACCGCCAGAAGAGCTGTCGGAGCCCAGTCATGCACCACCAGCCTCCACCCGTCTTATTAGTTCATCATTTGGATCTTGAAAATGAAACCTTGAACTCTATTTTTATCTCCTTCCATTATCTTCTTATTAATTTTAGTTAATAAATAAATTAAATGGTCTTAAAAAGGTGTTTATGATATGAATTTAAAGATTGATAGTTAAAATTCGAGTTGGTGTGAACAGGGTGATTTAATGTTCTTGGTGGAATGATTGTATTGTGGGAATGAATAATTGTGGTTGATCTTGTTAGACTTTGATTTAGTGAAGTAAATTTGAGGTGTTTCATTATAATTTTGAGTAAATTTAATGGTCCCTTATTGTATTTGGATGTGGCTTTATTTGAGGAAAAAGATGCATATAAGCTTGAAGGTGGATAAATAAGTGAGTTGGAAAGCATGTAAAATTTAATTAATTTATGGATAGGTAATGAGGTGAGAAGTAAGATAATAACAAGGATTGAAAGTAACATTTAGGCTTGATATGATTAATTGAGTTTTAATAGCAGTTAAGAAACTACTATTACTAATAATAATAATAATAATAATAATAATAATAATAATAATAATAATAATAATAATAATAATAATAATAATAATAATACTTTTTGTATGTAAAACAAGTTACAGTAGCTAAAGTATAATTAAAATTTTAAAATAAAAGTATTTTGATCCAAGGTTGTTAACGAATTAAATCACATGGAAATCTATAAACTAGTCTAACCAATTTCTTTAACGAGTTATGCGTATTTAGATGAGGGTTGAATTAGAATGAATGTAATGAAGTTGAGTAATAAAAATATTAGCTTGACTAACTAGGTAATAAACAAAGGGAATGAAGTAAGTTATAAGCATTTATACGGATTGAATTACCGAGAGTATTGCAATAAAACTTAACTAAAACGTTATTAGTATTAAAAACCTATGTGAAATATCTTGTTGACAAGCCGCTAGTTTAATATTTGATAAGGAGAAAAAGACTTTAATTCTATACTTTTTGAAAATTCACATGTTTTACCAAATTTTAATATTTTTGTAATATATATATATATATATATATATATATATATATATATATATATATATATATATATATATAAAACTAATAATGAATCGTTTCTAAATTGAGCCTTTTGTCACCTAATTCAGTGGCTCCACCAACTACCAGTTATTAGGATTTATTCCCTTCAATTCCACCCGTGCGACTTCAAGCTGGGGTTCTCGGTTGACCCAGGAGATGTGCAACTTACTCAAAAATTTTATCAATTATATAGTGGGGTCCCACTAACAAATAATAATTCGCAATGAAGTTTTACTTATATTCTTCGTCATCCGATTTCGAACCAAAATGAATTGAAATGAGCGTGCTCGGTTGAGATGTTTCGGGGACATTTTGACTGTGCAAGAATGACCGTATTGGGTTTCGATTCACTCTTCAAAATAATTTGTTGGTTTTGATTTTAGGGAAAGTCTCAATGAACAATTCATTGCCTAACAAGTTAGATGAAAGCAAAACATAGCTGGATATGTTGTATCTAGGTTCCGATGGTGTCTAGATGGTCATAGTGATTTTACCCACAAGTATGGCTTGGGTTTGACATTGAAATGATCAATTTGCGTATTTTCTTGTTGCAAATAAGTATGTGGTGTTTTATAAAATATATGTAAGTAACCCACTAAAGCTGTATTTTGGGGTTTGCCAAGTAGCGATGTATAGTTTAACAATTTGGGTTGTAAGTTTACACCCCCTATTGGGACCCAACCTAAACATATCGGATAAACACAAAAATTTATTTTATTTATTTTGTTTACTTAGCCTCGTCCTATTTTTAGACGACGATCATTATTTTTCGTTGCGACCATACGTAATACTCTCTAATTAGGGATTATTGGGTAATGGTGATTGGGGTCGTTTCATTAGAGTACAATTAAAATGTCATTAACATATGTCGAGTAAATAAAAATTATCCGGTTTACGTTGACTTTAAGGAAAAAAGGGAAATGAAAACTCTCCTATTCCATTCCCTCAACTTCTTTCCACAGAGTTCTTACTCTCTTCACTCTCTGCTCTAAGACTCTACATTGACTTCTCTAAAACCTTAGAAATTTTGTTTCTTCTTCGAACAAAAGGTGGTCACCTGTTGCAATTGGTGAATTTTGCAACCTATTGGTGAATATCTATAGTCTAGGAGTCTATCAATTATGTTTGATCATTACTTGTTTTAGTCGGATACACTTTAGAGCTTTGTAATCATTAAAATAAAATGTACACATTCTAATTGGGGTTTAAGTGCTTAATTTAGGTTTACTCGGTGTCGTAGTTGGTAGAGATGTAATTAAAAGTAAAATTAATTCTTTTAAATGTTTGAAGAAATTGGAAAATAAAAGAACAATCCTATATGAACCATAATACTCTGTTTTAGGGGGAATAGGGAATGGATGGGCTTTTAATTTGTGTATTTACTTGTAATTTTGCAGAATGGGGGATGATAATAGGAAAATTACAATTTTACATGAAATTCATGGGGGAACAATTTGAGAGTGACCAATATTTTGTGTATGCTAAGGGTTAGTTAAGTGTGGTTAAAATTAATCCCGATTATAAGAGTGTAGGAGATATTAAGGATGAAATTATTAAATTAGGTTATGTAGAAAAAAAGGATAAAACTATTTACTTTAGTAGGCTAGATGTGGCATTTGAAGAGAGTTACATTACAATTAAGAATGACTAAAACATCATAGAGTTGATGGAACTATGTGAGAGATACTCTTATGTTAATTTGTATGTAGAGCACCTTGATGCATTTGATGGTGATTTCAATGTTGAAATGCTAAAAATGAAACTGTTGAAGATTACTTTCTTGAGGATGATTTTGATAACAATGAAGGATCGGATGGTGAAATAGATGGTGATAGAGATGAAAAATTTGATGAAAAATCAGTAAATATAAGGATGGAAAAACAGAAAAGGAAAGAGGGAATGAAAACCGACATGGTCAAGTTAAGAAGTGAAGGTGAGGCAGGCACAAGCAAATACTATTGAGGGAGGGGAATATAGCATAGAGATTTATCAAGATTCATCTAATCCGGACAACCCTAGTAATGAGTGAAGACTCGGGTATAACTCTCTATCTCCGTATGGTTTTGATTTCAACTCATTCTCGGTTTTAAGAAGTTTATCTTTAAGTTTTCAATACTGTCTAACCTACTCAGAAAGCATCTCTTAAGTAGAACACACTTCACTAGGTTTCGACCCACTCAAATACAACTCGGACAGGTTGTCGTGAGTAAATAATTTCACGAACACATCTTATTCCGAGCACTCACTTGATCAATTTGATGCATGGTGTCTATTTATTCTTAATGTCTCAATCATTTAAGGATAGACACAAAATGGAATATGAACATATTGAATATTAGACTCGGAAAATTCCATTATCTCGAGGTTAAGGATAACTAAGCACTTAATTATGATGAATTAATTTTTATCCCTTCCTAATCTTGGACCAAAGTGTTTTTTATACTTTGAGTACCACTTTGATTTGCTTTTGCAAGTTGATTAAAGTATTTTAATCTTGATTTGAAAAGCAAAAGCAACCGGCTTTTAACCGTTAAACACCAACGAGACAAAAAGCATTGTTTCGGGACAAGGCTCGGACACCATGTTGGGGTTGTTTGTCACCAAATCCGGTAAACTTCAACTTTGAGTCTAACGGTTTTTTCCACCCCAGATTTTAATCACAACCAGTGGGATGGATTTTTTTGAGCCAAGGACTTAAGCACAACGTTCACATTTAAAACGACTTCATTACTTTAGAAGGTGGCTTCCTAGTTTGCTCCTCTTGCTAAATAGTTACAATTAATTCTTGGCGCTTTCAAGGCTTTCATGCCTATCTTGACTTAGCTTCGAGCTCGGCTCGAAGCGGATTGATCGAGTCAAGCTTTGGTCAACGAGTGGAAAGAAGTCGTCAAGTAACAACAGGACCGGATTCGCCGCCTTTAAAAGCGCAGATCAAAGGTTGCTGAGGACTCGGAATCTCACTCTATAGAAGAATCGTCCTCGAGTCTTCTAGCTCTTCGACTACGAGTCAAATGAAGAAGAAGAGGAGGAAGAAGAAGTGACTGGACCAGACCAAGCTGAAGGCCAAGGGGAGAAGGAACCCGAGGAAATCTCCTCGGAACATACCGAGTCCGCCTCGGAAGAGGTTGGGGATGTTGGTCAATCCCAGTGCTTAACCTTCTACACAACCATCTCAAGCTGAAGAAGCTAAGGGCTCGGAAGAGGAGATAGAGGAAATACAACCTCTTGTATGCAGGTCTGCAACTCCAATCCTAGACTTACCTCTTCTCTTGCCATCTCTTCCTTGCCCAACAATTTCCACTCAAGGCTATCGAAGCGTAAGAAGGGGTCCTCATTCTTCCTCGTTCACTCGTACTACTCCACCTCCCCCGATTTTCTTTTAATTTTTTTGAGCAACATCATTGTATCTCTTTTACTCCCTTCTCATTTTATTTTGATGAAATGCATAAAGGAGAGAAAAGGCAAATAGATGTTTGGTTTAGGGGAGTTTATTTTTATTTTCTTTGCACTTAAATATCCGAGCATTAATGAAATTCTATTATTTCGAGCATCATTAACTTGTATTATCCATATTTCATTACTTTTGCTATGATCTTATGCTTTGATACTTGTTTGTATGCTCCGATGATTTTTGCTTCGATAAATTTTGCATCAATTTGCTCTAACAATGAATTTTGACTTAGTTTCACAAAGAACATTTTACGGTTATTCGTTTCGAGCCATAAAAGCGAAGACTCAAATTCTAACTCTAAGACATTCCGAGTACTACATAAAGACTCGGTATAAACCTCATCCCTCCGAAGTTTTGATTACAAGTCATTTTGAGTGTTATAGAAACTCCTGCATAAGCTTTCATTCATTTCCGATCGACTCGGAAAACACATTCTTGTATATCTTCTACACTCGGTGTTTCGACTCACTCGAGACAACACTAAGATCTATCGCATATTCAAATAATTTCTCTAACGCTTTTATTCTAAGTTCCGATCGCTTATTTCAACGCAAATTGAATTACGAGCGTTAATTCCTCTTTCTAAGTCAATTTGTTTGTTTGAGAATTATTTGTCCAAATCAAGTCCTTATACTCTAATGATTATACTCTCTTTAACTTGATCTTTCTTAGGATTGACTCTGATGGAATTTGAGTATATTGAATATTAGACTCGGAAAAATTCCACTTTTCTAGGCCTAAGATAATTATGCACTTAATTATCTTAATTAAATTATTATATGTGCCTAATCTTAGACCAAAGTATTTTATACTTTGAGACCCAAAGTGGTTTACTTTTGTAGGTTATCCGAACGAGGTTATCTCATTTTGAATTACAAAAGTAGCAGACTTCTAGCTGTCAATCACCAAGCAAACAAGCTTTATCTCGCTTCTAAACGAGGCTCGGACACCGTGTCGTGGTTGTCTGTTTTCAAAACTGGAAAACTCCAACGCTAAGCTCAACGGTGGTTCACACCTTGCTTTTCGGACATCACCAGTTGACTGGAGTACCTTTAGGAGCCAAGAGCCGTTGCACAACATTCACATCCCAACAGATCTTTTCGAGTGACTTAGAAGAACTCGTTACAACGACCGATAAAAACTTCGTTCGTAACCAAGACTCAACGGTCACTTTGCTTGGTCATCTATAAATAGAAGCCACTTTACAAGACTTGAAGATTGCTTGGAGCTATTGTTGAAACACATTACTTAAGCAAAAGTCATTGTTTTCAAATTCAATCTTCAATTTACAACTCCTAGCTTGTAATTAATACTTTCTAAGTTGTAAAGTCTTGTAATCAATTACATACTTCTCTTACTTTTTGAGTTAGGTCTCTTGATTGAGCTGTAAGGGTTAACTCAGCTCGGTTGTCCCTAACTGTAAAGGTTATCTCAGTTAGGAAGTACTAAATCGGATAAGGGAACTTTTGTGTCTAAGAAAGCATTGTAAGGAATTGTCTAAGGGAGCAATTCCGGTTGAGTCGATCCGTTGTATTATGAGGATTCAAATTGGTGCTTGGATTAGCACCGGCTGTGGTTTTCTACTTCAGGAAGGTTTCCACGTATTTCGAGTGTATACTTTTCCGAGTCCCATCTAGACTAAGAATCACTGTTTATCTTCTTCCAAGCAAAAAGATTCTAAGTTTGCTAAAATTTCCTCATCACCCTATTCACCCCCTCTAGGGTGACTTAGACTCTCCAGGAGCAAACGTTCAATTGGTATCGAGCATAGCCTTTCAAGAAGGACCTAACAATCCAAAGGTCTAAAGATCATATGGCTCGGAACATTGGAGAGTTCGATGAAGCAAGGTCTTCCACTAGACCACCAAAGTTTAAAGGATCAAACTTCGTGCACTCGGAAAGAAACTTATGGAATGCTTTCTGTTGGACAACGATGAAGATGTCCGGAACATCATCCAAGAAGGCAACTACATTCCAATGAACATGGAAGGTACAAGATCTGTGCCTAAAGAAAAGTTCGAGTACACCAACGAGGAGTCGGAGAAGTTCGAAAGAACTTCAAAGTAATGAACATTCCGATGTGTGCTTTCAGCTCGGAAGAGTACAATAGAGTGTCACCCTATGACAGCCAAAGATGTGTGGGACACTCTTGTCAACACATATGAGGGAACAAGCCAAGTGAAACAGGCAAAGATAAGTTAGTATCTTCACAAATATGAGCTGTTCAAGATGAAGCCGGAAGAAAACATCACTTAGATGTTTATTCGCTTCACTAAGATTACAAACAATCTTAAATCTCTAGGTAGGAAAATTTCTCACCAGGAAATGTGCGAAAAATTCCGAAAAGTCTACCAAAGAGAAGATGGGGTCCCAAGGTGACAACCATCAAGGAAGGTTAGAACCTCTCTCAACTAAAGCTAGACGAACCGATTGGGAAGCCGCTACCCATGAAATTCACCTGGAAGAAGAGGATGCCAAGGTCGGCACCAAAAAGAACATTGCGTCGAAGGCCTCAAAAGTAGAAGGGAAAGTCCGAGCTCCTCGGACTCAAAAGAGGATCCGATGGCACTCATTGCCCGAGGCTTCAAAAGAATGATGGAGCATAAGAAATAGGAAAAGAGGCCAAAGGAAGAGTTCTTCAAGAAAGAAAGAAGGGCAAAAAGGTAAATATTCTTCCCCTTCAAAGTTATCTTTAACTAAGAACTTTAGTTGTTTTGAATGTGACAACAAATATCACATAGTCAAGGACTGTCCAAAGAGAAAGAAGGACAGAAAGAACAAGAAGGCTATGATGTCCACATGGAGTGATGAAGACTCATTTGACGAAGATGATGATTCCGATGACTCAAAGTGTCCGATGGCACTAATGGACTTAGAAGTCGAATCCGAGTCGGACTCGACAACTCGGACACCGAGGAGACAAGTCCTTAGGAGGTAATTGAATAATTTCTCAAGTTCTCCAAAGTTGATTTGGTTAAATATATTTACACTTTGGAAGAAAAGTCAAATTCCGATTCTTCTAAGATCAAAAAACAACTTGAGTCTCATACTTTTTAGAGCAATTGTTTGAAAAATGAATTGGAAAACCGAGACTAACTCTAAAAGAACTCAAGACTAGTACTCGGATCGATGAGACCGAGTCTTAGTCACTCGAAGGGAAAATGAGCATCCGAAAAGAAAGCTCAACGAGTCTCAAGAGCTTGTTTTGAAGTTTACTTAAGGTCGAAAAACCTTAACATACTTTTAGGCTCTCTCGTGTGTTTCCTTTAGGAAAGAAGGACTTGGTTTTAATGAAGAGGAGGAATCTAATTCCTACTCAAATCTTTTCAAAAAGGATTCCATAACTGTGAAGTTCAAGAAGGCTGAGCATGGTCCTATTCATAAGAATAAAAGGAGGACTAAACCCGGACCAGTTTAGAAGAGAAAGCCTTCTCCACCTGTTTATAAAAGAAAAGATTTTCAAAAGAAAAAGACATAGACTCCGTTTCTAGAAAGAAGACTCGGAATCGGACCAAACCCAAAGTCATTCAAATCTGGGTTCCCAAGAGTCTTCTTCCTCGAAAAGAACCACAGTAAAGGGAGTTACTAGGTTCGTTAGCGAAAGTGAGAAGGGTTAGTGTGTTTCGACTTGCAAGTAACTCGAAAAGGATGAAAGGTTATTAGTACATAGATAGTGGATGGTCATGCCACATATAAGGAGATTCAAGACTCTTTTCCGAGTTAGAGGATTTTAAAGGAGGCAAAGTCACTTTTAGAGATGACAGTAAGGGCAAGATAGTTTGAATTGGCAAGATTGGGAAAGGAGACAACCTGGTCAGCCCAGTCTATCTTGTCAAGGGACTAAAGTACAACCTACTCAACATCTCTTAATTGTGTGACAAAGGTCAAGAGGTAAGATTCACTTAGACCAATTGCTATATTTCTGATGCAACTACCAAAGAGACTAAGCTATCGGGTAAGAGATCAAGTAATACCTATCCTATTCCTCTTCTCGATCCAAGTCAGAATTTATCTTATTTAAAAGCATCATTGCATGATGATTCTTGGACTTAGCATCACGGACTAGGTCATGTTAGCATGCACACTGTCAAAAAGCTTGCATCTCATGGTTTAGTTAGGGGTTTACCTAATTGTGCATTTAAGAAAGATAAAATTTGTGAAGCATGCACAAAAGGGAAATAGGCCGGATCATCTTTCAAACCTCTCAAAACTGTTTCCACATCCAAAGTGCTTGAGTTCCTGTATATGGATTTATGTGGTGAAATCTCTATGAAGAGTCTTGGAGGTAAATCATATGTACTTGTGATTGTTGATGACTACTCATGATTTACTTGGGTTTGTTTTCTTAAGAACAAAAATAAAGCTTTCAAAGAGTTTAGCAAGCTCTGTGGGAAAATTCAAGTAGAGTTACGGACTCGGATCGAAGAATTCGAACCGACCGGGGAAGGGAGTTCGACTACTCGAACTTGAGAACATTTTGTCCGACATCAATAAAGGGGTAAGAACTCATTCTTCTTTGCAAAATCTATGTGTATTCACTGTATTCATATCATTAACTAAACTTAGAAATGCATTAGAAGCCCTAAATGAACCTGAATGGGTAGAAGCCATGCAAGTGGAACTTAATCAATTTAAGAGAAACCAAGTCCGGACTTTGACCAAACGACCTTCCGATCACCTAGTTATAGGAACTAAATGGGTTTTCAAGAACAAACTGGATGAGGATGGGTTGGTAGTTAGAAATAAGGCTAGACTTGTGGCTCAAGGTTACAATCAAGAAGAAGGGATTGATTGTGGGGAAACCTTTGCACCAGCTTGCTAGGATTAAAGCAATTAGAATCCTATTCGCATTTGCATCAAGCATGAATATTAAATTATATCAAATGGATGTTAAATGTGCTTTTCTGAATGGTTTCATTCAAGAGGAAGTCCATGTTGAGCAACACCCTTGGATTTGAAAACTCTCAGAATTTCCAAATCATGTTTTCTAATTGCAAAAGGCTCTATATGGTCTTAAACAAGCACCCAGAGCTTGGTATGAAAGACCGAGCAGTTTCTTGGTTGAGGATGATTTCAAAAGAGGTCAAATTGATAAAACTCTTTTCATAAAAACCAAGGGGAGACATTTCCTTATTGCTCAGATTTATGTTGATGATATAATTTTTGGAGCTACTAATGAAAATCTATGTCGAGAATTTTCCGAGTTGATGAGACAGAATTCCAAATGAGCATGATGGGAGAGCTCAATTTCTTTCTTGGTCTACAAATCGGACAAGATAAAGATGACATCTATGTCCTTCAATCTAAGTATACCAAGGAGTTGCTGAAGAAGTACAAGCTTCAAGATGTGAAACATGCAACGAACACCTATGAGTAGCAGCATGAAACTGGACTCGGACAAAAAGGTAAAGCAGTAGATTAGAAACTCTATATATGTGTTTAGTGTATGTCTGTGTACAAGATTTCAAGCTAATCTAAAAGAATCACATCTTACTGCGGTGAAGAGGATTTTTAGATATCTTGTAGGGACTTAGAATCTTAGTCTATGGGTTTTAAGAGACTCGGAACCGACCCTTACTGGATACTCAAATGCCGACTATGCTGGTTACAAGGTTGATAGAAAGAGCACATCAGGAGCATGCCGGTTTCTAGGTCAATCCCTTATATCTTGGCACTCAAAGAAGCGGAACTCGGTTGCTCTATCAACTGCTGAAGTTGATTACATTGCGGCTGGAGTGTGTTGTGCTAAGATTCTATGGATCAAGCAACACTTGAAGGATCTTGGACTTTCATTCAAATCTATCCCAATCAAGTGTGATAATCGAGTGTAATTAGCATAACCGAAAATCCAGTTTAGCACTCAAAGACAAAGCATATTGAGGTCGGTATCATTTTCGAGAGACCATTATGAGAAAGGTGATATTGAACTTGAATTCATTCTTACGAAATTTCGGTTAGCTGATATTTTTCACTAAGCCACTTAGTGAGGATCGGTTTTGCTTTATTAGGAATGATCTTAGAATGATTAATGCATGATTATGTGATTTTCTAAGTGAAGTTGTCTTACATGATTATGTGTTATATGCTTTTGTTTGTCTTAATAACAATTGGTTCAGTTGACCGAGTGAAACCGAGCTAGGAGTTATTCTATCTCCGAGTATTCCGATTCACTCGAAACTATTCCGAGTCGGACTTAGTTTTTGAGTAAAATGGACATCATCTTTAGAAAAATGGAGAATTTCAGAAATTTCTTTTTAAAAATTCTCTTTTCTCTATCTCTCTGTCGCATGCATTGATTAGAGAAATAGCCATTGGAAGAAAGTCGTTGGAGTTCTAACCGTTGGAGAGCGTAAACGTCACACCTGTCCGAGGCGACCGTTGGAGGTTCGAGTCGGACTAAGAGTTGAAGGACATTCCTGTTCGCTATAAATAGCACCTATTTACCTTTATTTTGCCACTTTACTCTTTGCTTACCTACTCTCTACGCATGCTCGCTTTCACTCTCGAATTCTCAATGCTCTCTCTCTCTCTCTCTCTCTCTCTCTCTCTCTCTCTCTCTCTCTCTCTCTCTCTCTTTCTCATTCACTCTTTTGCTCTCTTTCAAAAATCTTCCATCATGCCTAAAAGAGGTTCAGCCTAAGATTTTCTCGGGGTTTGCAAACAAGAAACCTCACACCAAACCACCTCAAGAGGGTACCTCTAACCCCTCTAAGGTTTTCGTCACCCAACAGCCTAACGTTGGATGACAATTTTTTCCAACCACATCATTTTCGTGGTTGCAACACATCAAAACCACAGGAGTCTACAATTTTTCTTGCTTCAATGAGTTCATCTACCCCGAAATCGTTGCCGAGTTCTACTCAAACATGTCTTACTGCGAGTGAGTCATTACCTCATGAGTTCAAGACAAGGTTGTTTGTATCAACCTCTCTCTCCTTCACCGACTTTTCAAAGTCTCTTCTCTCTTTTGAACTGTAGTCCCATCCCATTCAATGAGATTGTGGATGAGTTTTCAAGAAATATACCAAGGAGGTCCCCGAGTCACGCAAAAACTTCTCGGTGACTCGGATGAGGACTCGAGGCCATATTGCTTTGTTTTCTCTCGATGAGAACCTTCTTCTCTCATCACTCGAGCAAAGAGAATCCCAATTCCAAAATTCTCAAAGCTTTCTTCGATATTCTAGAGGGCTACGATGTAGACTTCTTCCCAGACCTTCCTTGAGTAAATGGCTTTTGTACCAGCTCAATCCAAAAAGTCCTCTTCTTCCGCCTTCGGAGCCCTTCTAACTCGTTGTCTTCAAACAATTTAAGGTTCCCTCCCCTAAAACCTAAATGCGAGTGTCCGAGGCTGCCATAGTGGTAGGTAGGAAGGAGCTTCGGGCTATAGATATCAGGAAATCAAGCCCGGTGTCGAGGTCCATGGGTCCGAGTTAAAGCCCCCTTCACCTCCTCTCACTCGCACTCGGACTCCCCTATCTCTCCCTCCTCCACCAGGTGGTCCATCCACCTCCGAACTACCTTCTGCAGCAACTACTCGCTTTGTCTACAATTTTGGTAGACAAACTCTCCTCGATGACCGAAGAATTTCGAGGCACTCTCCGCTTTCTCAAAACTGTCCTTCGTAGTCCGGTTATCAACCGTAAGACGGTTCGATCTTAGATCCGGGAGCACCAGGATCTGCTCATTGAGATGAAGGGAGGACTCATCATGTAACGCCCCAATACATAAATACATAAATAAGTAATTAATAGCGTAAGACTTGTAAATTGGGAGACGTTACCGCCGTTTTCGAATGTAAACAAGGAAAATTCATTTGAGCAAATTAATTATTCAAACGATTTATGTAACAATCCAATCCAAATTTTCTTTACGTGAAAATGAAATCTTCAAAATCCCGAGGATCAGCTGGAGAGGAATGATGAGCCAAGAGACCAAGGGAGGGACTAGCATGCATGAGGTTAAGACGAACAGTCGTACATCACTTCTCCCGACCAACGATTATCTTTTTCTTCCTTTTTAAACTTTAGGCGTGATTGTGAATAATTTGCCATGCGCTCAACTCCGTAAAAATTTAAAACATAAAACAATAGACGTGTGAGCTAGAAGCTAAGTACGTTACCGTTATAAAATAAAATCATAATTTAGGTACTCTTAAGTCATGCATATCTTAAATCATTTTTCTTGAATAAACAGTTTGCAAACTTGTCGATTACCGATTTGCTTTTCCGATTTAGCCAAACTTAGGACCCGTACTGTGGGACAATCAATCATGGAATCCGACTCCTAGGTTCATTGAACCCCGAGGCGATCGGTCGTGAACAATTGAACGAGTAACTATTCTGTGCACAATTGAACGATTAACCATTCACGTGCACAATTGAACGATTAACGATTCCGTGAACAATTGAACGATTGACAATTCCGTAAACAATTGAACGATTAACAATTCCGTGAACAATTGAACGATTAACAATTCCGTGAATAATTGAACGATTAACGGTTAAATGCTCGCTAGCGAGCAACGTTGTCCGAGCGTCCCCGGATCAACCATTTATGATTACGATTACGGTTACGATTACGATTACGATTACGATTACGATCACATTCATTCATTGATCGTCATAACGGTTAATGCGTCCTTTGCATGGCCAAATCAATTAAATTGTGAAAAACTTATTTATAAGCGCAATGAATTGTAAGCACCATCTATTAATCCGTAAAACTTTTACTTTTAGTGTAAATGTAAAGGCAATAACGTACCTCGGCGTGCCGAACACCTCAATTGCTGATTGTTTCGCAACACAATTTTAATTCGATTTCTATTTCCAAAACGAATCTACTTTCGTAGATTACTAGTCTTTTAACAATATTTATATACATTTACGATCACCAAACTTTTGCTTTTCATGTACCTATCCATATTGTTTCGTCTTGATCTCGATATTCATACATTTCCCCAAAATAAGCTATTGATGATATAGTTTGAATTTGTATATAACAATTGATGAGTTTAATTCCCCATTCTTTTAATATAACTCAAGTTTTACCTTTTGCTTCTATCACCTCTAGTCTCGTGTTTAATGTAGCCTAACCTTACTTGTACCACTCGTTTCATCTAGTACGCCCAAATGTTCTCTTATCTATAACCCAAATATACTTCCTACTTAAGGTGTCGGTTTGGTTTTCCAATTTTCTAAAAATTTTGGCGAGTTTTGTTTGAAACATGGCCTAACCATTAGGCTAAAAGCCTTAAAAACCTGCATAAAATCCACAATAAAACTCAACGAGCCACACGCTCGGAGTACACAACTCAACGGTCACACGCCGGATTATATCTAGCATCACAATAACCAAGTTTCAAACCAGTATACAACCCAAGTTACAATCTCGTCAATATTCTCATTTTCTTGTGCTCATGTAGTTTTCGATTTTTGGTCACGACATATATATTTATAGCTAAGGCTCCGGTTAAGCAATTTAATCATAGAAATCCTGATTTTTGGGAGATGGATCCATACGATTAATTCCTTTATGAGTACTACCAATTATCGGTTAATGATTTAGTGTGTCGTAGATAAATAGTGAAACTCATTAACATGTTAACATTTAGATATTTTGGAAAGTACAAATAGTAACGTACATTTTAATGCGTTTTCACTTCCTATACAAGCTTCCCGATTACCATGTTTGTGACCTGTTTGTGTTTAGAGCAAGACTATTATAAGTCATATTCGTTTAATAAATTATTAGTATTACCTATATACTTTGTGTTGTATTCTTTGAACTCTTGTTATTTATGTTAAATGTTTTCCCTGTCACTCTTAAAGACTTTTATGTCTGTTTATGTCCCTAGTTATTCATTAAAGAATCCCTCGGCAACTTAATACTTTCCGATAAGTTCTATGACCAAATAATCAAGCGAATTTCCTATTTTCCTTTCATTGTACTTGGCCATGGAATTTTACATCCCCAAACTTCACAATTCCATTAATTAACCTATAATACTGATACCTCATCGTTTCAATCCATTTTACCACGAAATATTTCCAGTCCATGGAACTCTTACTCAATCATTTCGACTTATATATGTCCTAAAATTGATTTTTATACACTCATATATCACATGTTATCCAACAACATTATTTACTCTATACAAGCTTTATGTTGCAACCCAAATTAATTTCTCCAACCTTTAATCTTATCCAACTAACAAAAACATTTTAGAGAACAATATGAGTAATTCAATTACTCTTCTTCTCAAATTCAAGCATGACTTGCCTAATTTACAACTACATACTCCTCAAATTAATTTTAATAAAGCACATAATTACTTAGTTAAATTCCACAAAAATCCCCTACCAATTCCAATCACACTCTCAAATATAGTTTCGTCCATTTTTTTTCCAGGATTAACATAACCAAATTTTGACTGAATCAACTCCACGTAACAAAATAATCTATTCATACCCAATAAAATAAGAGGAGTTTATTCACCAATATGAGCATACCAATATAAATTTTCAATTTCATATCAACGCACAATAAACCCTAAGTCCAATTTCAATTGCTCCAAATGTTCTTCCAATTCCACCACAAATCAATTCAAAACTCAATTACAACTTGAATAAAAACAACTACTTATCTAATTATTCAGGTACTACGTAAATTTGGGATAGAATTTACTTAGAAATTGAGGATTAGAGAGATACCTCAAAAGGGATTTGGGGTGGAATTTGGTGTTGGAAGTTCGGTGGTGGAGATTGGGTGGCTCGGGTGTGGCGTGAGGCACCGGTCGACGGCGTCGAGCAGCGACGACGGCAGTAGCCGATCTGAGCGGCGGCAGTAGCAGGGGCGGTTCTACCCCTGTTTGCGCGAGACAGAGCGAAAAGAAGCAGGACGAAGCATTGGCGCGACAAGGGTGGTAGCCGGGGAGCCGGAGGTGGCTGTTGGCGGCTGTAGGTCCGGCCGTTGATTGGCCGGTGGCCGGCGACAGAGCGAGAGCGTAGCGAGGGCGAGAGGGAGAAGAGAGGAAGGAGAGGTGAGAGAGATGGATGATGGAATGTGTTAGGCTTGCCTTCCGGAGTTCTTACCGACTCCCAATACTTCTAGCAACTCTCCCTTTTTTTTTTTCCAATTAATTTGACCACATACTTAAATGTTTACTCACACATTTGGCCAAATTTTATTATTCTTTTTTGTAATAATAATTTATACATTATTTTTTTTGCTTATTATTTTTAAATTATTCGAATTCGGAATGAAATTATTCGAACAAATATACATTTCGTGGCATAAACGTAAATTTGTACGAATTACCCATTATTATTTACAATTATTAAATTGTTTGCACCTTTTATTTCGATTTCATATTGTGCGCGATTCACTGCTCTTAAACAATATTAAGACGATAAAATGCAGATTTAAAATAATTAATTACGATTAAGTTTCAGGGTGTTATACATGATAGAACGAACGAGCAATTTCAGCTCCTCCAAGAACACAAATCTAAGGTTGTGCAGGACCCGGAAAGCTTAGACACATCCGAGGAGTCCTCTAGCCCAACCGAGTCTCCCTCAGTGAGGCTAAAGAAGAAGAAACTGCAATCGAAGCGGCTCAGCTGAAGAGGAGGAAGAAGAGAAGGAAGATGAGAAGGAGGAAGAAGAAAAGGAGAAGGAGGAAGCAACTTAGGCCGAGGGACAAGGTGCTATAGTCCCCGAACCGGAACCGATCAACTCGGATGACAGTCCGAGTGGGTCGGAAGACGCTGCGGACGTTGGTCGAGTCCACGGTGATCAAATCGAAGCACCTCCCTCCGCTGTTTTCTAGGAGGATGAGCCCGAGGATGACATGGCTCCGGGTCGGACAACCAGAACAAAGCCACTGCCCGACATCCTTGTCTGCCGCCGCCACGATCATCAATGTTGTCTCAAGCTTACCGGTGCCGGGGCATTGCTCACTCCTCCACCTCAGCACCATCGGCACCCCTGTTTTAGTTTCTTTCCTTTATTTTTTTTTGTCCAACACCAACTATTTTTTTAATCTTTTTCTTTCCCATTTTTTATGAAATGCAAGGGGGAGAAATATAGAAAATTGATGTTGTTATGTTTAGGGGACCTCACCCTTTTTTTGTTTTTCTTTATTTATATTTCTTTGAGCGAGACTCATTTACGAGTTAACTCTTTCGACTTCGACCTCTTATATTATTTCTTTTCTTCTCCGATATATCTGTTCATATCTCTATGCTAATGTGTTATCCACATAATCTGTTATAAGTAATGATAGTATCTGCAATGCATTTTCTAAGTGTGAAACATTTCTCAGTCATTACTTCTTATTTTGATATGTTCTACTTAGTGAGAATGCAAACTCATGTTTTACACTAACAAGTTTTTATCCGAGTGTGGAATGCCTTTCATAAAAAAGGAGGAGATTGAAGACTCGGATTCTAACTCTAAGACATTCTAAGTACTACATGAAGACTCAAGTATAAACCTCATCCCTTCTAAGTTTTGATTACAAGTCATTTTGAGTGTTATAGAAACTCCTGTATAAGTTTTCATTCGTTTCGATCGACTCGGAAAACACATTCTTGTATATCTTCCGCATTAATGTTTCGACTCACTGAGACAAGCACTCGGATCTATCGCATATTCAAATAATTTCTCTAACGCTTTTATTATGAGTTCGACTACTTATTTCAACACAAAGTGAATTACAATGTTAATTCCTCTTTCTAAGTCAGTTTGTTTGTTTGAGAATTATTTGTCCAGATTAAGTCTTTATACTCGATGATTATACTCTTTTTAACTTGATCTTTCTTAGGATTGACTCGATGGAATTTGAGTATGTTTAATATTAGACTCGGAAAAATTCCACTTTTCTAAGCCTAAGATAATTATGCACTTAATTATCTTAATTAAATTATTATCTCGTGCCTAATCTTGGACCAAAGTATTTTATACTTTGAGAACCAAAGTGGTTTACTTTTATAGGTTATCCAAACGAGGTTATCTCATTTTTGAATTACAAAAGTAGCCGGCTTCTAGTCGTCAATCACCAGCAGACAAGCTTTATCTACTTCGAACAAGGTTCAAACACCTTGTCGGGGTTGTCTATTTCCAAAACTGGAAAAATCCAACGCTAAGCTCAACGGTGGTTCACACCTTGCTTTTCGGACATCACCGGTTGACTGGAGTACCTTTAGGAGCCAAGAGCCGTTGCACAACGTTCACATCCGAACGGATCTTTTCTTAGTGACTCGAAGAATCGTTACAAGGGATACTAAAGACTTCTATTCGAACCAAGACTCAACGGTCATTTTGCTTGGTCATCTATAAATAGAAGTCACTTCACAAGACTTGAAGATTTACGGAACTATTGTTAAAACACATTACTTAAGCAAAAGTTATTGTTTTCAAATTCAATCTTCAATTTACAACTCCCATCTTGTAATTAATACTTTTAAGTTGTAAACTCTTGTAATCAATTACATACTTCTCTTACTCTCTGAGTAAGGTCCCTTGACTAAGCTGTAAGGGTTAACTCGGCTCGCTTGTCCTGAGTTGTAAAGGTTATCTCGGTTAGGAAGTACTAGATCGGATAAGGGAACTTCGAGTCTAGGAAAACATTGTAAGGAATTGTCTAAGGGAGCAATTCTAGTTGAGTCAGTCCATTGTATTTTGAGGATTTAAAATAGTGGATTTAACTTGGTGCTTGGATTAGCACTATTCTTGGTTTTCCGCCCGGGAGGGTTTCACGTATTTATGAGTGTATATTTTTGAGTCCAATCTAGACTCAAAATCGGTTGTTTATCTTCCGCTAAGCAAAAACATTCTAAGTTTGCTAAAATTTTCTCATCACCATATTCACCCCCCTCTAGGGTGACTTAGACTCTCCAGGAGCAAACCTTCAAAAACTTTACTTTCTAGACTTCTAGCTTCTATTTTAAGTGTTGGACGCCTTTCATCAAAAAGGGGAGATTGAATATTCAGGTATAACTCTCTATCTCTGTATGGTTTTTATTTAAATTTATTCTCGATCCGTAAGAAGCTTATCTTGAAGTTTTCAATACTTGTCGACCTAGTCGAAAGCATCTCTTGAATAGAACACATTTCACTGGGTTTCGACCCACTCGGATAGAACTCGAGACGGTTGTCATGAGTAAATAATTTCACGAACACATCTTATTCTTAGCATCGACTTAATGAGCTAACTAAAAATGAATTACTGCGTTAATTCTTATTTTTATGTTAGTTTGTTAGAAGAAATTATTCACTTGATCAATTTGATGCATGGTGTCTATTTATTCTTAATGTCTTGATAATTTAAGGATAGACACAAAATGGAATTTGAACATATTGAATATTAGACTTAGAAAATTTCATTATCTCGGGTTAAGGATAATTAAGCACTTAATTATGATGAATTAATTTTTATCCCTTCCTAATCTTCGACCAAAGTGTTTTTATACTTTGTGTACCACTTTGATTTTCTTTTGCAAGTTGATTAAAGTATTTTAATCTTGATTTCAAAAGCAAAAGCAATCGGTTTCTAACGAGTTAAACACCCGCGAGATAGAAAAGCACTTGTTTCGAGACAAGGCTTAGACACCTTGTCATGGTTGTTTGTTACCAAATCCGGTAAACTTCAACTTTGAGTCTAACAGTTGTTTCCACCTTAGATTTCAGTCACAACCAGTGGGATGGACTGCTTTTGAGCCAAGGACTTAAGCATAACGTTCACATTTGCAACGACTCCATTTTTGAGTGACTTATACTATACTGTTACAACGGTTAGTGAAGCTCTCAAGTCCATAATAAGTCATAACGGCTACTTTACCCTACTGAGTATAAATATAAGCCCTCCTACAAGACTTGAAGATTGCTAATATTGATGAACATGCAAAAATTGAATCACACTCTCTCAATCTTTAGCTTTCAACTATGTACTTAAGTTCTTACTTTCCGAGTTGTAAAAAAAAGTCTTGTAATTACTCTTACATCTTTCAATTCTCTGTGAAGTCCCTTGACTAAGTTGTGAGGGTTAACTCAACTTAGTTGTCCCTAACTATAAGGGTTATCTCATTGAGGAAGTAGTAGAACAGATAAGGGAACTTCGTGTCTAGGAAAAACTTCTATTAAATTGTCTAAGGGAGCAATTATGTAAGAGTCAGTCCTTGTATTTTGTGGATTCAAAATAGTGGATTTGTCTTAGTGTTTGGATTAGCTTTGTCCGTGGTTTTCCGCCCCAGGAGGGTTTCCATGTAATTTCGAGTTCTGCACTTCGAGTCTAATCTAGACTCGGAATAGTTTTCTAAGTCTTTTCTTTACGGAAAACTTTGTAATTCCACAAAATTTCCTTCACACCCTATTCACCCCCTTTAGGGTGATTCAAACTCTCAAAGAGCAAACCTTCAATGAGATTGATGAGCCTTTTGGTGTGAGAGTATATGTGGGGATGAAGTTCAAAGATAATACAAAGGTTAAGAAGGCAATTGATCATTATAGGATTATTATTAGCTACCATTTGACATTTAGCAAGACTGAACCCATTAGAATACAATGTCATTGCTTAAAGAAAGGTTGTGAGTGGAGGTTATATGTTATTAAGTGTAGCAAGGAGCTTACTTTTCAAGTTAAGACTTTGTATAATAAGGCCCTTTTTAATTTTAAGAAAGGGAAAAGGCACATGCCAACTACATTGGTGACTTTAAATTACATGGAGACTTTAAAGGACAATCTAATGTTGAGGGCAAGAGATCTTATGAACATGGTGAGGAAACAATGCAATTACACTACCTCAATGTTAATGCGTATAGAGGCTAAAGCTATTTCTTTGACAACAATAATTGGTTATTGTAAGTAACAATTTGGTTAGCTTAGGGATTTTGCTTATGAGTTGTTCAACAAGAATCCGGCTTAATTGTGAAATTCAAAACCAAACAAAATTAGTAAGGGAAATTTGTGTTTTGGATGTACACATGCATTGGGGCCTTGAAAGAAGGATTCCTTGATAGATGTAGAAGGGTACTTTCACTTGATGGATGCTACCTCGAAGGTCCATAGCCTGGCAAAATTTTAAAAGCAGTTGAAAAAGATTCCAACAATTAGATGTATATAGCATGGGTGTTGTTTGAAGCGAGAGTAATGAAAGTTAGGGATTGCTTTGTGATTAGCTTGAGACTAACTTAGGAACTGGAATTAGTAATGGTTATGGTTGGACTTTTATATCGGACCAGCAAAAGGTAACTCATATGCAACATATATTTATTAAATTTATTTATTATTTGTGTGAGTTATTTAACTAAATAAACTTATTTTGATTTAAGGGCTTTGTTGATGTTGATACAAAACTTTGGCTTGAAGTAGAAAACATGTTATATGAAAGGCATGTCTATGCCAATTTGAGGAACACATGGAAATGGTTGCGGTTTAGGAAAGTGTTTTGGAGAATTGCCAATTTTAGTAATGAAGTGCATTTTCAGAGGTACATGATAGTAATCTAGATGCTAAAGCATGGAGGTGGAACGAGAAGAGAGATCCTAGGGTTTTCTATGGGTTGTTTTTCAAAACATATTTCTTATGTGATTTAGTTGACAATAACATCTTTGAAAATTTTCAATGACACCATCATAGAAGCCATATTCAAACCAATTGTGATATTTTTAAAGGAGATTTATAATAAAATTATGACAAGGATATCTAAGAAGAAAGAATAGGTCAATGGATGGAAGTAGACTATTTCTCCTAGGGTGATTAGGAATATAAATAATAGGAGAAGGAAGGTTAGGTTTTAGCAAACTTTGAGGGAAAACAATGGTTGTTTAATGTATTGTATGGGACAGCGGCTCGACAGGTTGCAAGCATATGGTGTATGATTGTAGCAAGTCAAGGTCGATCCCACAAGGACTCGATCTAACAATGCACTAAACTAGACCTCTCTCGAATTGTTAAGCAAATCGATTTTTAGTTGGTTGCTTACTAAACTACTTTTAAAACTAACATCAAGAAAACTAATTTAAGATTTAAATAATGGATAAAAACATATAGAGATTTGATATCCTAACGCAATGAGTTTGATTATTTAAACATAATTTGCGTTATCATTATTTCAATTGAATCAAAGATCGATAATCAAATAATTCTACCGCTCTTTTGATGCTAAATAGAATTGCTCCAATTAACCTAACAAAAACTTTCGTATGCTTTTCAAGTCAATTACGGTTAAAGATTTCAAATTATCAAAGTGATCCCCTAATTTACTAATCTTTTCTCAAATTTCATAAAATACGTAGAATAGTTGGTTGTCGATTATTCCATTTTACTTTTCAAGTACTTCACAGATTAATCTCAAATCACAAGTATTCTACGCCTTAAAAATACTCATAAACATGATAAAAAAAAAAAACCATCTATTGATTCAACATCGAATTTAAGCACAAATCATGAAAGCCTTATCAAACAGAGCATTCTTTCGGATTACAAATCCCTTGAAAAACTAAAACTACTCACATATGATTATTGAAAACTTAACAAAAATCGAATACATGGTAATCAAACTTCAAACAACAAGAACGACGAATTAGGATTGATAGACTTGAAGAACTCCACTTGAATCTCTCGAATTCGAATGGAAATCTTACAACTCGCTTCAAACTTCTTCAATTCTTCAAAAGTTTTAGGTTTGATGTGGATGATGAAGGTATGATAATGGAAGTGGATGAAAATGGAGGATGAACTCTGGATGGATGCCTCAAAACCAGCCGAAAATCGGCTTAAATAAGCCATTATGAGGCAATCAAAGGCCGAAACCGTAAAAAATAAAGCATCTCGGTAGAATTTACATCCAACACGGGTTGTGTCCGTCGACATGGGTTGCCTGTGTTGGTCTGCTGGATCATCATAACTTGATGGAAACAAGGAGAACGGGTCGTGTCAATGGACATGACCTACCCGTGCTCGATGCAAAGGTGTTGGGCAAGCTCACCTCTAACACCGGCCATGTCATTGGTTGCTGGAAGTGCAATCTTCGGCGAAACAAGGGGAACGACCTTTTGATCTGCAAAGTTGGTCTTGTTAATGCTTGAAACACTTACTAGTCTCGGGAATACTTGGTATTGGTGATCAAATTTGCATAATCATCTTAAAACACCAAACGCAAGCATAAAACCAAAAAAGGAGC
>JAITYX010000025.1:2362500-2382500 GCA_021018815.1 Talinum fruticosum | reverse complement strand
TAATGTGGTCAATAGCAGAGAAGTTAGCCGCCAAGTTGATTTCTCAAATTGGTCTATTCCAAAACAAAAGATAGAAACTATCTATCAAATAGGCAAGTTTGATTTCAATACAGCTTTTTCCATAAAAGACCATGAAGAAACCTTCAGCTTAGATGAAGAGTTTCAAACCATCAAATTATTATCCAATATTTCTATTAATAAATATAAAGAGAAATATAGATATATTCATTTTGGTATGATTTAAATAGCACTCAAGCCATTAACAAGACTAGGATTAGATTGTCCTATCTTTATGGCACTTAGAGATAATAGATTAATTAGATATCAAGACTCTTTATTAGCTATGATTCAAACTAATACCTGTAATGGTCCAATATATTTCAATGGTTGTCCAAACTTTTCAGTAGATCTAAATGATCCCTGGATCATGGACACCTTAATATTAGATATTCATATGCAAAATAATTCAAAAGTATTATTTAGAGAACTATCAAGAAATTTTGCTATTACTTATAGAGTTTATTTCAAGTTATTATCTTCTCATTTGAATCCAAAATGCTTATTAAAGCCATCTTTGGATGAAACAATATTATTAAAGATTGAATCAGATAATACTTCAAGTTTTACTCCTAAGTTATTAAAATGGAATGAAATAACTATTCCTCAAGAGTTTATTATTCAAAACATTAGGCCTCCTAGAAATATCGCTCAAAAGAATATTCAACAGGTTATAGAAGAACCCGATGGTAGAATATTAATAAGATTTAATTCTATCAATGAAAGATCCTTTTCAAGATCTTCGGAAAAAGAGATCTTCCCGGATCTTCTTTCTCTATGCCTTCAAGAGCTACTAATTATGATTATCTAAGAGATAATCAAGTTGATGATTCAATTCCTTCTTCTTCAAAGATTTATTACAAATCTCCAATTGCTTGAGCCGGTTGATGATACTAGTTCATCAATAGGTTCCCCTACTCATTCTACTATGCAACCTCCTTCTTATTCCTCTATTAATGTTATTACGGAACCTTTTACAATAAATAAAAACTTTTTAAGAGAAGATTTCGATTCTATAGAGAATAGAGATAAAAAACAATGGTTTTTATCTCATTTTGATCTTCAAGCTCAAGCTTTCATTAGGCAAGAATGGTATTCGCTAATGGAAAGATTAGGATGCAATATCCGATTCTTTACATGGTGGACCATCTTTGCTAAAGAACATAAACTACCAGATCCCCTTGGCATTAAAGAAATCAATACTAACATAGATCTTAGCAAGAAATGGACATTAAAGAATGGAGAAATTATTGTAGCAATAACTCCTCCTAAGCAAGAGATTTTGATCCCTACGGATCAAGGTCATATTCCTGCATCTCCCTTCAAAATAGGAAGGAATAACTCAGATAACTCTCAAGTAGAGCTAGATGATATTAAAAAGATTTATCATCAAAATAACTATACTAATGAAATATTACATACAAGTATCTCAACAGGTCAATATGGTCTCAACTCAAATTGAAGCTATATCTAAAAAAGAAGATATTGATCAATTATCCAGAAGATTAGAGAATTTAGACAATCAAAAGATTAAAGAAAAAATTATTTCATTATTTGAATTAAAAGATACTCCAGTCAATTCGGACAATTCCTCCGACTCGAAGATAATAATCTTTACGAGTTAGAAAGTAATTCAAGTAACTATTCATCAGGAAATGAGTCTTCAAGAATTTGTTATAAATGTATTAATATGATCAATACTATTAAAAATGAAAAAGAATTTTTAATTGATTTAATTGAACAAATTCAAGACCCCGAATTAAAAAGGAATATTTAGAAAAACTCAAAGGAATTTTAATAAAAGAAGATTTATTAAAAACTCCTCCTCCAGGATTAAGCATCAATAAAATATTTGAAAAATATGACACTCCAAATATTTTAAAGGTTGTTAACATTCAAGATTTAAAAATGGAAATAAATAATCTTAAAGAACAGATTAAAGAGATTAATAAAAATTTATGTTCACTTCGGACTAAAGATTTAGAGTTAGAAACCAGATTATCAATAACAGAAAATAAATCAAGTAGTCCTATTATTAATGAAGATACTCCAAGTACCTCTAATCAATTATTTATTTCAACCATTAATCATATTAATTATCAAAAATGGTATATCCATATTACTTTGAAAATCAATGATAATTATGAGTTCAATACTATTGCTTTACTTGATAGTGGAGCAGATCAAAATTGTATTAAAGAAGGTTTAATTCCATCAATTTATTATGAAAAAACTAAAGAACGACTCCATAGTGCCAATGGAACGGCATTACAAATAAAATATAAATTATCAAATGCTTATATTTGTAATCAAGGATATTGTTTTAAAAATACTTTTATCCTTGTTAAAGATATAGGTCAAGAAGTTATCCTAGGTACTCCTTTTATTACTCAAATATACCCTTTCAAAGTTAACCAAATAGGTATACATACGAAATTTTAGGAAAAATTATTTCTTTCAAATTCATCTCTCCTATTCGTGCAAAAGATCTTTCCTTACTCCAGGAGTCTACTATAATAAAACAAATAAATTTTATTGAAAGAAAAAGGCAGCAAATTGGTTTCCTTCAAAAGGAAATCACTTATAGACAAATTGAGGAAAGATTACAAAATCCTTCTAACCAAAACAAAATAAAAGAATTATAAAAACTTTTCCATAAAGAAGTATGCTCTGATCTCCCCAATGCTTTTGGGAAAGAAAAAGGCATGTTGTCACGCTTCCTTATGAAAAAGAATTTTCAGAAAATAAAATCCCTACCAAAGCTCGACCTATTCAAATGAATAAAGAACTTTTAGAATTCTGTAAAAAGAAATTCAATCACTTTTAGATAAAAACTTAATAAGGCCTTCTAAGTCTCCTTGGAGCTGTGCAGCCTTCTATGTCAATAATCAAGCGAGAAAAAGAATGAGGAGTTCCTCGTCTAGTTATTAATTATAAACCTTTAAATAAAGTCTTACAATGGATTAGGTATCCCATTCCTAATAAACGAGATTTACTCAATAGACTTTACGAAGCAAAAATATTTTCGAAATTCGATATGAAAAGTGGCTTTTGGCAAGTCCAAATAGCTAATCAAGATCGTTATAAAACAGCCTTTATCTGTTCCTTTTGGGCATTATGAATGGAACGTAATGCCTTTTGGCTTAAAAAATGCTCCTTCGAATTTCAACATATTATGAATGATATTTTTAATCCTTACACTCAATTTACAATAGTTTATATTGATGATGTTCTAGTTTATTCAAATAATATTGAACAACATTTCAAACATCCGCAAACTTTTTACATATAATCAAGAAAAATGGTTTAGTTGTTTCGCACCTAAAATCAAACTATTCCAAACTAAAATAAGATTTTTAGGACATGATATTTATCAAGGAACTATTAAACCGATTACTAGGGCCATTGAATTTGCGAGACAAATTTCCGGATAAATTAATTAATAAAACTCAACTACGAGAGGTTTTTAGGATGTCTTAATTATGTGGCCGATTTCTTTCCAAAGTTAAGACAAATGCATCGCCCTTTATAAAAGATTACGCAAAAACCCACCACCATGGTCGGATGAACATACTCAAGTAGTACGCCTTCTCAAACAGAAAGTTAAATCTTTACCATGCCTAGGTATTCCACATCCGGATGCATTTATGATTGTTGAAACAGACGCATCCGAATTAGGATATGGTGGTATATTAAAACAAAAAATGTCTACAACCTCTAAACAGACTCAATTAATTAGATACCATTCAGGAATCTGGAATCTAACACAAAAAATTATTCAACTATTAAAAAGGAAGTTTTATCAATTGTTTTATGCGTTTCAAAATTTCAGGATGATTTATTTAATAAAAATTCCTTCTTCGCAATGATTGTAAATCAGCAAAAGAAATTATTACCAAAGATGTTCAAAATCTTGTTTCCAAACAAATATTTGCTCGTTGGCAAGCAATTTTATCCTGTTTTGATTTTGATATAGAATTTATTAAAGGAGAAAATAATTCTCTACCTGATTTTTTAACAAGAGAATTCCTTCAAGGCTCTTCCAGACTCTCAAGAATAATTTAGCCAATCCCATCTTCACACCTTATCCCATATAAAATATGGATTCCCATGGATCCTTTGTTGGTCATTTTCAATTATCCAACATTACAAACCTCCAGCATCTTATTCATTAGTTCGTGAATTCAAGCTCAAATGGTGGGAGAAATTTAATTTCAAAGCTCGCTTTAGGAATAAAGACAGCTCCACCTACTCAACCAAGCACCATCTACTCCACGGAAGAAAGAAACAACTTCAAAAGGAAAAGAGAAAATTCAAGAGGAAGAAATTCAATTACTCAAGAAAGAGATTATGTTACTCAAAAAACAACATCAGCAATTACTCCTTAAAGAACCAAGTATTGGTTCCGATGAGGAAATTCAATCCGATTATGACCCCTTTGATGGGCCATGTGCTCAAGACCCTTACGATATATGATTCGTAAAGGTTGATTCAAAAAAATAAAATTATTATTTACTAACGTTTTGTGCAGGTATTTCGAGTATTTTGTTTCGGTGAAATTTCCATTTCACCTCTCAAAATGCCCGGGAAGGAAGTGGATAGTACTATTCACTTACTATTCAGGGATTTTTATCAAGAAGTGGATAGTACTATTCACTTACTATTCGAGGATTTTTATCAAGAAGTTTTGTTTTGGAATAGACCAATTTGAGAAATCAACTTGGCAGCTAACTTCTCTGCTATTGACCACATTAGTACTCTTGCTAGTTCCTAAACCTAGATGATCTCGTAACCAAGAGGCCATCACGGCTTAAGCTTGACTACTTTGCCGATAATTACGCACACACACTACCGGGACCACCGGGACCACCCTCTACCGGGACCACCTCACACGGCCGACCAACGGATAACATGGGGCTGACCAACGGCTGACCAACGCTAGGCCTTACGGTGCAACAACAAAATAGGCAGACTAGGCTCGATACCAATAGGGGACGAGGATCGGACTAGAGCTTGGGGACGAAGCTCGGGTACTCGTTGTGGTTGAGTAGCAGGGAGACAGGGCACAAATTAATTTAACAAATTGAACTTTCGAAAACAAAAGATTGAAATCAAGAAATTGAAATATAGAACAAGATAATGAATCAAAACTTACTTTGATTGATATTTGAAAATTGATACAATATTTTGGGGACGAAGCTCGGGAATCTTGTTGTGGTTGAGTAGCGGGGAGACAGGGGACAAATAAATTTAACAAATTGAACTTTCGAAAACAAAAGATTGAAATCAAGAAATTGAAATATAGAACAAGATAATGAATCAAAATTTACTTTGATTGATATTTGAAAATTGATACAATATTTGGATAGTGCTCTCTGAGAGAGGTTGGATACAAAGAGTAAGGGATAGAAGGCAAGTGTTTGCTTGTGAAAGTAAGCAAGTGATTTTTTGATTTCAATCTTTTGTTTTCGAAAGTTCAATTTGTTAAATTTATTTGTCCCCTGTCTCCCTGCTACTCCACCACAACGAGTACCCGAGCTTCGTCCCCAAGCTCTAGTCCGATCCTGTCCCCTATTGGTATCGAGCCTAGTCCGCCTATTTTGTTGTTGCACCGTAAGGCCTAGCGTTGGTCAGCCGTTGGTCAGCCCCATGTTATCCGTTGGTCAGCCGTGTGAGGTGGTCCCGGTAGAGGGTGGTCCGGTGGTCCCGGTAGTGTGTGTGCGTAATTATCGGCAAAGTAGTCAAGCTTAAGCTGTGATGGCCTCTTGGTTACGAGATCATCTAGGTTTAGGAACTAGCAAGAGTACTAATGTGGTCAATAGCAGAGAAGTTAGCTGCCAAGTTGATTTCTCAAATTGGTCTATTCCAAAACAAAAGATAGAAACTATCTATCAAATAGGCAAGTTTGATTTCAATACAGCTTTTTCCATAAAAGACCATGAAGAAACCTTCAGCTTAGATGAAGAGTTTCAAACCATCAAATTATTATCCAATATTTCTATTAATAAATATAAAGAGAAATATAGATATATTCATTTTGGTATGATTCAAATAGCACTCAAGCCATTAACAAGACTAGGATTAGATTGTCCTATCTTTATGGCACTTAGAGATAATAGATTAATTAGATATCAAGACTCTTTATTAGCTATGATTCAAACTAATACCTGTAATGGTCCAATATATTTCAATGGTTGTCCAAATTTTTCAGTAGATCTAAATGATCCCTGGATCATGGACACCTTAATATTAGATATTCATATGCAAAATAATTCAAAAGTATTATTTAGAGAACTATCAAGAAATTTTGCTATTACTTATAGAGTTTATTTCAAGTTATTATCTTCTCATTTGAATCCAAAATGCTTATTAAAGCCATCTTTGGATGAAACAATATTATTAAAGATTGAATCGGATAATACTTCAAGTTTTACTCCTAAGTTATTAAAATGGAATGAAATAACTATTCCTCAAGAGTTTATTATTCAAAACATTAGGCCTCCTAGAAATATCGCTCAAAAGAATATTCAACGAGGTTATAGAAGAACCTGATGGTAGAATATTAATAAGATTTAATTCTATCAATGAAAGATCCTTTTCAAGATCTTCGAAAAAAGAGATCTTCCCGGATCTTCTTTCTCTATGCCTTCAAGAGCTACTAATTATGATTATTATAGGGATAATCAAGTTGATGATTCAACACCTTCTTCCTCAAAAATTTATTACAAATCTCCAATTGCTGACCCGGTTGATGATACTAGTTCATCAATAGGTTCCCCTACTCATTCTACTATGCAACCTCCTTCTTATTCCTCTATTAATGTTATTACAGAACCTTTTACAATAAATAAAAACTTTTTAAGAGAAGATTTCGATTCTATAGAGAATAGAGATAAAAAACAATGGTTTTTATCTCATTTTGATCTTCAAGCTCAAGCTTTCATTAGGCAAGAATGGTATTCGCTAATGGAAAGATTAGGATGCAATATCCGATTCTTTACATGGTGGACCATCTTTGTTAAAGAACATAAACTACCAGATCCCCTTGGCATTAAAGAAATCAATACTAACATAGATCTTAGCAAGAAATGGACATTAAAGAATGGAGAAATTGTTATAACAATAACTCCTCCTAAGCAAGAGATTTTGATCCCTACAGATCAAGGTCATATTCCTGCATCTCCCTTCAAAATAGGAAGGAATAACTCAGATAACTCTCAAGTAGAGCTAGATGATATTAAAAAGATTTATCATCAAAACAACTATACTAATGAAATATTACATACAGTATCTCAACAAGTCAATATGGTCTCAACTCAAATTGAAGCAATATCTAAAAAAGAAGATATTGATCAATTATCCGGAAGATTAGAAAATTTAGACTTAAATAGAGATTCAAAGAAACCCTTATTCCTTAATGATATTTCTTCTCCTCTTATCAAGTTTAATAAGAACAAAAATTTAGAAATTCCTAATAATCCATTAATTAAAAGAATTGATGAAAAACTCAATCAAGCTTCCGAGTTCAAGTAATACTCTCAATGTTTTAGATAATTTTCAAGATGAACTAGAAACAAATATTATTAATAAAATTAGTAACAAAAAGAATTCCCTTATTATTCCGAAGTACCCCTCCGGATCTTCAACTGGAATCAATAAAAACAATAGTTACGTAAGCCTTCGATGGTGGTTCCATCTATGAATGGAATTTAGATGGAAAATCCGAACATGAGGCATTAATTATTCTCCATAGGATGATGATGGCATATGCTGCCTATACATCCAAGGGAGCTCCAGAAACTCAAGCCTTTGATTTATTAATTTCAGGTTTCACCGGGTCTTTAAAGTCTTGGTGGGAAAATTATATGACAGACGAAGAACGTCCGAGCATTAAAAATCATAAAGAAGCTCGTTTATACATTAGTCCATACTATAGTTGTTAATCTTCTAGGAACTCCAAAAGACATGTTAAGTGGCCAAGAAATCCTCTTAACCAACCTTAGATGCTCCAGATTAGAAGATTACAATTGGTATAAAGATACATATTTTTCATATCTATTAAAAAGACAAGACTGTCGTCAACCATATTGGAAAGAGAAATTTATTTCAGGATTACCAAATTTATTTTCTCAAAGAATATTCAACAAATTGAAAGATGTTACTGGACAAGACCCAATTCCATATGATCAAATCACATTTGGTCGAGTTATTAGGATTCATTAAAAAGAAGGTATTTCTCTATGCAATGAGTTAAAATTACAAGCAAGATATTCAACAGATAAAGTAGCTACAAGAAAGGAGTTAGGATCTTTTTGTGAAGCTTTTTGTATTCCACAACCCATTGCTCCTTCTGTTCAAAAAAGAAAAGCCAATCAAATTAATAAAAAGAAACAATTCAATCGTAATACTAATAACAAAACAAATATAGCTTCCAAGAAAAATACTCCAAGTAAAAAACTACTAATAAACCTACTTGTTTCAAATGTGGAAAGCAAGGTCATTATGCAAAAAATTGCAAAGTTAAAGAAAAACTCAATGAAATTTGTGAAGACAATCAAGAGATTAAAGAAAAATTATTTCATTATTTGAATTAAAAGATACTCCAGTCAATTCGGATAATTCCTCCGACTCGAAGATAATAATCTTTACGAGTTACAAAGTAATTCAAGTGATTATTCATCAGGAAATGAGTCTTCAAGAATTTGTTATAAATGTATTAATATGATCAATACCACTAAAAATGAAAAAGAATTTTTAATTGATTTAATAGAACAAATTCAAAACCCTGAATTAAAAAAGGAATATTTAGAAAAACTCAAAGGAATTTTAATAAAAGAAGATTTATTAAAAACTCCTCCTCCAGGATTAAGCATCAATAAAATATTTGAAAAATATGATACTCCAAATATTTTAAAGGTTGTTAATATTCAAGATTTAAAAATAGAAATAAATAATTTTAAAGAACAGATTAAAGAGATTAATCAAAATTTATGTTCACTTCGGACTAAAGACTTAGAGTTAGAAACCAGATTATCAATAATAGAAAATAAATCAAGTAGTCCTATTATTAATGAAGATACTCCAAGTACCTCTAATCAATTATTTATTTCAACCATTAATCATATTAATTATCAAAAATGGTATATCCATATTACTTTGAAAATCAATGATAATTATGAGTTCAATACTATTGCTTTACTTGATAGTGGAGCAGATCAAAATTGCATTAAAGAAGGTTTAATTCCATCGATTTATTATGAAAAAACTAAAGAACGACTCCATAGTGCCAATGGAACGGCATTACAAATAAAATATAAAATATCAAATGCTTATGTCCGTAATCAAGGTTATAATTTCAAAAACACTTTTGTCTTAGTCCGGGACATAGGGCAAGAAGTTATATTAGGTACCCCATTCATTACCCAAATTTATCCTTTTCAAGTTGATCAATTTGGTATTCATACCTGAGTTCATGAAAAATGTATTTCATTCAAATTCATATCTTCTACACTTTCAAAAGATTTATCCTTTAAAAGGCATTGTTTTATCAATATGCTTCTTAATAAAGATTCTTTTCTTTCAGCTATGAGTCAAGACAAAGAATGAAAGATTCAAACTCCTCATCATTATGCAATCAAGCCAATCACCCCTTCTCAAATTTCAATACCGACTACTAATACATTTCAAGTCCTACAAAAACATGACTTTCCTCCTCCGACTTATTCTCAAGTTTCTACAAAATATCAAAAACCATCGGTTTTGAATTCTTCTTTTGATTCAAAGTATTTTACAAAAACAATTAAAGAACATATTGCCTACACAAAGTATAGGCAACCTCAAAACCTTTCCACACTCAACGAATTAGTCAAAGCCACATTCATGCCCGAATGCTTCTTTATTCATGATAACCCTCTCAAAACAAGAACTTTTTATGAGTTTATTCTTGTTGATTCAAAATCCGCCCTTATTGAACACGTTCCGGACAAAACAAATACAAATCAAATAGCCTATTCCAAGTTACGAATTCTCAAGATTCTTACCATTAAAGAATTTAGTGACAAGTTTACTATCAAACCATTTTCTCAACCATTCAACCCACCAGGATATAATTATGTTGATTACGAAAAAGCCCGGTATTACACATTCTTCTACGAGACCATTCAACCATTCATGGTTCATATGCTTCGATACAAAAACAGACATTCAATTTCCCATTTGGTTTTACGAATGGTGGATAACCATGGGATCACTTCAAGATATTTGGCCGGAAGATGTGCAAAAACACTTCATCGGTTATTCAAACACCTCAACCAGCGAGTCCGGATCTTAAAGAAATCCTATTCCACAAAAAATATGGATTTCAGTGGATCCTTTGTTGGTCATTTTCAATTACTCAACATTACAAACTTCCAGACATCCTATTCATTAGTTCGTGAATTCAAGCTCAAATGGTGGGAGAAATTTAATTTCAAAGCTCGCTTTAGGAATAAAGACAGCTCCACCTACTCAACCAAGCACCATCTACTCCACGGAAGAAAGAAACAACTTCAAAAGGAAAAGAGAAAATTCAAGAGGAAGAAATTCAATTACTCAAGAAAGAGATTATGTTACTCAAAAAACAACATCGACAATTACTCCTTAAAGAACCAAGTATTGGTTACGATGAGGAAATTCAATCCGATTATGACCCCTTTGATGGGCCATGTGCTCAAGACCCTTACGATATATGATTCGTAAAGGTTGATTCAAAAAAAAAAAAAAAAAAATTATTATTTACTAACGTTTTGTGCAGGTATTTCGAGTATTTTGTTTCGGTGAAATTTCCATTTCACCTCTCAAAATGCCCGGGAAGGAAGTGGATAGTACTATTCACTTATTATTCGAGGATTTTTATCAAGAAGTTTTGTGGTTATTTGTGCCATGAATTTGACATAAGTGCCATTTTGTCAAAAAGCAACATTCATGCAGAGATATCAAGAGCGAGCAAGAATTTGTCAAAAGGCAATAGTAAAAATCCATGTGAATGGATTTTACTATTCATCCACTATTCACTCATGGATTTTTGTCGGAAGAATCTTTGTTCCTGTTCAAACTTTCTATCCGGCAAGAACTGTTCAAGATAAGATGATTTATCATCCACTATTCATACTTTTGGTCTAATCAAGACTGTTCCAATAATTCAACATTGTCGGAAGACTTTATCAAGATCAAGATTCCATTTTAATCAAGACTCGAACCGTCCAAGTGTGCGACGTTTATTCATTTTGTTCCACTATATATATGTATTCATCTTTCATTAGGAAGGCATCGAAAAATCACCAAAATCACTTGCTTACTTTCACAAGCAAACACTTGCCTTCTATCCCTTACTCTTTGTATCCAACCTCTCTCGGAGAGCACTATCCAAATATTGTATCAATTTTCAAATATCAATCAAAGTAAGTTTTGATTCATTATCTTGTTCTATATTTCAATTTCTTGATTTCAATCTTTTGTTTTCGAAAGTTCAATTTGTTAAATTAATTTGTCCCCTATTGGTATCGAGCCTAGTCCGCCTATTTTGTTGTTGCACCGTAAGGCCTAGCGTTGGTCGGCCGTTGGTCAGCCCCATGTTATCCGTTGGTCAGCCGTGTGAGGTGGTCCCGGTAGAGGGTGGTCCCGGTGGTCCCGGTAGTGTGTGTGCGTAATTATCGGCAAAGTAGTCAAGCTTAAGCTGTGATGGCCTCTTGGTTACGAGATCATCTAGGTTTAGGAACTAGCAAGAGTACTAATGTGGTCAATAGCAGAGAAGTTAGCTGCCAAGTTGATTTCTCAAATTGGTCTATTCCAAAACAAAAGATAGAAACTATCTATCAAATAGGCAAGTTTGATTTCAATACAGCTTTTTCCATAAAAGACCATGAAGAAACCTTCAGCTTAGATGAAGAGTTTCAAACCATCAAATTATTATCCAATATTTCTATTAATAAATATAAAGAGAAATATAGATATATTCATTTTGGTATGATTTAAATAGCACTCAAGCCATTAACAAGACTAGGATTAGATTGTCCTATCTTTATGGCACTTAGAGATAATAGATTAATTAGATATCAAGACTCTTTATTAGCTATGATTCAAACTAATACCTGTAATGGTCCAATATATTTCAATGGTTGTCCAAACTTTTCAGTAGATCTAAATGATCCCTGGATCATGGACACCTTAATATTAGATATTCATATGCAAAATAATTCAAAAGTATTATTTAGAGAACTATCAAGAAATTTTGCTATTACTTATAGAGTTTATTTCAAGTTATTATCTTCTCATTTGAATCCAAAATGCTTATTAAAGCCATCTTTGGATGAAACAATATTATTAAAGATTGAATCGAGATAATACTTCAAGTTTTACTCCTAAGTTATTAAAATGGAATGAAATAACTATTCCTCAAGAGTTTATTATTCAAAACATTAGGCCTCCTAGAAATATCGCTCAAAAGAATATTCAACGAGGTTATAGAAGAACCCGATGGTAGAATATTAATAAGATTTAATTCTATCAATGAAAGATCCTTTTCAAGATCTTCGGAAAAAGAGATCTTCCCGGATCTTCTTTCTCTATGCCTTCAAGAGCTACTAATTATGATTATCTAAGAGATAATCAAGTTGATGATTCAATTCCTTCTTCTTCAAAGATTTATTACAAATCTCCAATTGCTTGAGCCGGTTGATGATACTAGTTCATCAATAGGTTCCCCTACTCATTCTACTATGCAACCTCCTTCTTATTCCTCTATTAATGTTATTACGGAACCTTTTACAATAAATAAAAACTTTTTAAGAGAAGATTTCGATTCTATAGAGAATAGAGATAAAAAACAATGGTTTTTATCTCATTTTGATCTTCAAGCTCAAGCTTTCATTAGGCAAGAATGGTATTCGCTAATGGAAAGATTAGGATGCAATATCCGATTCTTTACATGGTGGACCATCTTTGCTAAAGAACATAAACTACCAGATCCCCTTGGCATTAAAGAAATCAATACTAACATAGATCTTAGCAAGAAATGGACATTAAAGAATGGAGAAATTATTGTAGCAATAACTCCTCCTAAGCAAGAGATTTTGATCCCTACAGATCAAGGTCATATTCCCGCATCTCCCTTCAAAATAGGAAGGAATAACTCGAGATAACTCTCAAGTAGAGCTAGATGATATTAAAAAGATTTATCATCAAAATAACTATACTAATGAAATATTACATACAGTATCTCAACGAGTCAATATGGTCTCAACTCAAATTGAAGCTATATCTAAAAAGAAGATATTGATCAATTATCCAGAAGATTAGAGAATTTAGACAATCAAAAGATTAAAGAAAAAATTATTTCATTATTTGAATTAAAAGATACTCCAGTCAATTCAGACAATTCCTCGACTCGAAGATAATAATCTTTACGAGTTAGAAAGTAATTCAAGTAACTATTCATCAGGAAATGAGTCTTCAAGAATTTGTTATAAATGTATTAATATGATCAATACTACTAAAAATGAAAAAGAATTTTTAATTGATTTAATTGAACAAATTCAAGACCCTGAATTAAAAAAGGAATATTTAGAAAAACTCAAAGGAATTTTAATAAAAGAAGATTTATTAAAAACTCCTCCTCCAGGATTAAGCATCAATAAAATATTTGAAAAATATGACACTCCAAATATTTTAAAGGTTGTTAACATTCAAGATTTAAAAATGGAAATAAATAATCTTAAAGAACAGATTAAAGAGATTAATAAAAATTTATGTTCACTTCGGACTAAAGATTTAGAGTTAGAAACTAGATTATCAATAATAGAAAATAAATCAAGTAGTCCTATTATTAATGAAGATACTCCAAGTACCTCTAATCAATTATTTATTTCAACCATTAATCATATTAATTATCAAAAATGGTATATACATATTACTTTGAAAATTAATGATAATTATGAGTTCAATACTATTGCTTTACTTGATAGTGGAGCAGATCAAAATTGTATTAAAGAAGGTTTAATTCCATCAATTTATTATGAAAAAACTAAAGAACGACTCCATAGTGCCAATGGAACGGCATTACAAATAAAATATAAATTATCAAATGCTTATATTTGTAATCAAGGATATTGTTTTAAAAATACTTTTATCCTTGTTAAAGATATAGGTCAAGAAGTTATCCTAGGTACTCCTTTTATTACTCAAATATACCCTTTCAAAGTTAACCAAATAGGTATACATACGAAATTTTAGGAAAAATTATTTCTTTCAAATTCATCTCTCCTATTCGTGCAAAAGATCTTTCCTTACTCCAGAGTCTACTATAATAAAACAAATAAATTTTATTGAAAGAAAAAGGCAGCAAATTGGTTTCCTTCAAAAGGAAATCACTTATAGACAAATTGAGGAAAGATTACAAAATCCTTCTAACCAAAACAAAATAAAAGAATTACAAAAACTTTTCCATAAAGAAGTATGCTCTGATCTCCCCAATGCTTTTGGGAAAGAAAAAGGCATGTTGTCACGCTTCCTTATGAAAAAGAATTTTCGGAAAATAAAATCCCTACCAAAGCTCGACCTATTCAAATGAATAAAGAACTTTTAGAATTCCGTAAAAAGAAATTCAATCACTTTTAGATAAAAACTTAATAAGGCCTTCTAAGTCTCCTTGGAGTCGTGCAGCCTTCTATGTCAATAATCAAGCAGAAAAAGAACGAGGAGTTCCTCGTCTAGTTATTAATTATAAACCTTTAAATAAAGTCTTACAATGGATTAGGTATCCCATTCCTAATAAACGAGATTTACTCAATAGACTTTACGAAGCAAAAATATTTTCGAAATTCGATATGAAAAGTGGCTTTTGGCAAGTCCAAATAGCTAATCAAGATCGTTATAAAATAGCCTTTACTATTCCTTTTGGGCATTATGAATGGAACGTAATGCCTTTTGGCTTAAAAAATGCTCCTTCAGAATTTCAACATATTATGAATGATATTTTTAATCCTTACACTCATTTTACAAGAGTTTATATTGATGATGTTCTAGTTTATTCAAATAATATTGAACAACATTTCAAACATCCGCAAACTTTTTTACATATAATCAAGAAAAATGGTTTAGTTGTTTCTGCACCTAAAATCAAACTATTCCAAACTAAAATAAGATTTTTAGGACATGATATTTATCAAGGAACTATTAAACCGATTACTAGGGCCATTGAATTTGCGAGACAAATTTCCAGATAAATTAATTAATAAAACTCAACTACGAGAGGTTTTTAGGATGTCTTAATTATGTGGCCGATTTCTTTCCAAAGTTAAGACAAATCTGTCAGCCCCTTTATAAAAGATTACGCAAAAACCCACCACCATGGTCGAGATGAACATACTCAAGTAGTACGCCTTCTCAAACAGAAAGTTAAATCTTTACCATGCCTAGGTATTCCACATCCAGATGCATTTATGATTGTTGAAACAGACGCATCCGAATTAGGATATGGTGGTATATTAAAACAAAAAATGTCTACAACCTCTAAACGAGACTCAATTAATTAGATACCATTCGGGAATGCGGAATCTAACACAAAAAATTATTCAACTATTAAAAAGGAAGTTTTATCAATTGTTTTATGCGTTTCAAAATTTCAGGATGATTTATTTAATAAAAATTCCTTCTTCGCATTGATTGTAAATCAGCAAAAGAAATTATTACCAAAGATGTTCAAAATCTTGTTTCCAAACAAATATTTGCTCGTTGGCAAGCAATTTTATCCTGTTTTGATTTTGATATAGAATTTATTAAAGGAGAAAATAATTCTCTACCTGATTTTTTAACAAGAGAATTCCTTCAAGGCTCTTCCAGCTCTCAAGAATAATTTAGCCAATCCCATCTTCACACCTTATCCCATATAAAATATGGATTCCCATGGATCCTTTGTTGGTCATTTTCAATTATCCAACATTACAAACCTCCAACATCTTATTCATTAGTTCGTGAATTCAAGCTCAAATGGTGGGAGAAATTTAATTTCAAAGCTGCTTTAGGAATAAAGACAGCTCCACCTACTCAACCACAACAGTACCCGAGCTTCGTCCCCAAGCTATAGTCCGATCCTGTCCCCTATACCAATAGGGGACAGGATCGGACTAGAGCTTAGGGACGAAGCTCTGGTACTGTGGTTGAGTAGTAGGGAGACAGGGGACAAATTAATTTAACAAATTGAACTTTCGAAAACAAAAGATTGAAATCAAGAAATTGAAATATAGAACAAGATAATGAATCAAAACTTACTTTGATTGATATTTGAAAATTGATACAATATTTGGATAGTGCTCTCCGAGAGAGGTTGGATACAAAGAGTAAGGGATAGAAGGCAAGTGTTTGCTTGTGAAAGTAAGCAAGTGATTTTGGTGATTTTTCGATGCCTTCCTAATGAAAGATGAATACATATATATAGTGGAACAAAATGAATAAACGTCGCACACTTGGACGGTTCGAGTCTTGATTAAAATGGAATCTTGATCTTGATAAAGTCTTCCGACAATGTTGAATTATTGGAACAGTCTTGATTAGACCAAAAGTATGAATAGTGGATGATAAATCATCTTATCTTGAACAGTTCTTGCCGGATAGAAAGTTTGAACAGGAACAAAGATTCTTCCGACAAAAATCCATGAGTGAATAGTGGATGAATAGTAAAATCCATTCACATGGATTTTTACTATTGCCTTTTGACAAATTCTTGCTTGCTCTTGATATCTCTGCATGAATGTTGCTTTTTGACAAAATGGCACTTATGTCAAATTCATGGCACAAGTAACCACAAAACTTCTTGATAAAAATCCCTGAATAGTAAGTGAATAGTACTATCCACTTCCTTCCGGGGCATTTTGAGAGGTGAAATGGAAATTTCACCGAAACAAAATACTTGAAATACCTGCACAAAACGTTAGTAAATAATAATTTTTTTTTATTTTTATTTTTGAATCAACCTTTACGAATCATATATCGTAAGGGTCTTGAGCACATGGCCCATCAAAGGGGTCATAATCGGATTGAATTTCCTCATCGGAACCAATACTTGGTTCTTTAAGGAGTAATTGCTGATGTTGTTTTTTGAGTAACATAATCTCTTTCTTGAGTAATTGAATTTCTTCCTCTTGAATTTTCTCTTTTCCTTTTGAAGTTGTTTCTTTCTTTTGTGGAGTAGATGGTGCTTGGTTGAGTAGGTGGAGCTGTCTTTATTCCTAAAGCAGCTTTGAAATTAAATTTCTCCCACCATTTGAGCTTGAATTCACGAACTAATGAATAGGATGCTTGGAAGTTTGTAATGTTGAGTAATTGAAAATGACCAACAAAGGATCCACTGAAATCCATATTTTTTGTGGAATAGGATTTCTTTAAGATCCGGACTGCTTGGTTGAGGTGTTTGAATAATCGATGAAGTGTTTTTGCACTTCTTCCGGCCAAATATCTTGAAGTGATCCCATGGTTATCCACCATTCGTAAAACCAAATGGGAAATTGAATGTCTGTTTTTGTATCGAAGCATATGAACCATGAATGGTTGAATGGTCCGTAGAAGAATGTGTAATACCGGGCTTTTTCGTAATCAACATAATTATATCCTGGTGGGTTGAATGGTTGAGAAAATGGTTTGATAGTAAACTTGTCACTAAATTCTTTAATGGTAAGAATCTTGAGAATTCGTAACTTGGAATAGGCTATTTGATTTGTATTTGTTTTGTCCGGAACGTGTTCAATAAGGGCGGATTTTGAATCAACAAGAATAAACTCATAAAAAGTTCTTGTTTTGAGAGGGTTATCATGAATAAAGAAGCATTCGGGCATGAATGTGGCTTTGACTAATTCGTTGAGTGTGGAAAGGTTTTGAGGTTGCCTATACTTTGTGTAGGCAATATGTTCTTTAATTGTTTTTGTAAAATACTTTGAATCAAAAGAAGAATTCAAAACTGATGGTTTTTGATATTTTGTAGAAACTTGAGAATAAGTCGGAGGAGGAAAGTCATGTTTTTGTAGGACTTGAAATGTATTAGTAGTCGGTATTGAAATTTGAGAAGGGGTGATTGGCTTGATTGCATAATGATGAGGAGTTTGAATCTTTCGTTCTTTGTCTTGACTCATAGCTGAAAGAAAAGAATCTTTATTAAGAAGCATATTGATAAAACAATGCCTTTTAAAGGATAAATCTTTTGAAAGTGTAGAAGATATGAATTTGAATGAAATACATTTTTCATGAACACAGGTATGAATACCAAATTGATCAACTTGAAAAGGATAAATTTGGGTAATGAATGGGGTACCTAATATAACTTCTTGCCCTATGTCCCGGACTAAGACAAAAGTGTTTTTGAAATTATAACCTTGATTACGAGACATAAGCATTTGATATTTGATATTTTATTTGTAATGCCGTTCCATTGGCACTATGGAGTCGTTCTTTAGTTTTTTCATAATAAATCGATGGAATTAAACCTTCTTTAATGCAATTTTGATCTGCTCCACTATCAAGTAAAGCAATAGTATTGAACTCATAATTATCATTGATTTTCAAAGTAATATGGATATACCATTTTTGATAATTAATATGATTAATGGTTGAAATAAATAATTGATTAGAGGTATTTGGAGTATCTTCATTAATAATAGGACTACTTGATTTATTTTCTATTATTGATAATCTGGTTTCTAACTCTAAGTCTTTAGTCCGAAGTGAACATAAATTTTGATTAATCTCTTTAATCTGTTCTTTAAGATTATTTATTTCTATTTTTAAATCTTGAATATTAACAACCTTTAAAATATTTGGAGTATCATATTTTTCAAATATTTTATTGATGCTTAATCCTGGAGGAGGAGTTTTTAATAAATCTTCTTTTATTAAAATTCCTTTGAGTTTTTCTAAATATTCCTTTTTTAATTCGGGGTTTTGAATTTGTTCTATTAAATCAATTAAAAATTCTTTTTCATTTTTAGTGGTATTGATCATATTAATACATTTATAACAAATTCTTGAAGACTCATTTCCTGATGAATAATCACTTGAATTACTTTGTAACTCGTAAAGATTATTATCTTCAGAGTCGGAGGAATTATCCGAATTGACTGGAGTATCTTTTAATTCAAATAATGAAATAATTTTTCTTTAATCTCTTGATTGTCTTCACAAATTTCATTGAGTTTTTCTTTAACTTTGCAATTTTTTGCATAATGACCTTGTTTTCCACATTTGAAACAAGTAGGTTTATTAGTAGTTTTTTACTTGGAGTATTTTTCTTGGAAGCTATATTTGTTTTGTTATTAGTATTACGATTGAATTGTTTCTTTTTATTAATTTGATTGGCTTTTCTTTTTTGAACAGAAGGAGTAATGGGTTGTGGAATACAAAAAGCTTCACAAAAAGATCCTAACTCCTTTCTTGTAGCTACTTTATCTGTTGAATATCTTGCTTGTAATTTTAACTCATTGCATAGAGAAATACCTTCTTTTTTAATGAATCCTAATAACTGACCAAATGTGATTTGATCATATGGAATTGGGTCTTGTCCAGTAACATCTTTCAATTTGTTGAATATTCTTTGAGAAAATAAATTTGGTAATCCTGAAATAAATTTCTCTTTCCAATATGGTTGACTGACAGTCTTGTCTTTTTAATAGATATGAAAAATATGTATCTTTATACCAATTGTAATCTTCTAATCTGGAGCATCTAAGGTTGGTTAAGAGGATTTCTTGGCCACTTAACATGTCTTTTGGAGTTCCTAGAAGATTAACAACTATAGTATGGACTAATGTATAAACAGACTTCTTTATGATTTTTAATGCTCGGACGTTCTTCGTCTGTCATATAATTTTCCCACCAAGACTTTAAAGACCCGGTGAAACCTGAAATTAATAAATCAAAGGCTT